>JAOXJP010107323.1:0-14214 GCA_025762735.1 Platanus orientalis | reverse complement strand
GTTGATTATCTGTGAATAAAAAACCTCTGTAGGCATGCTACATACTGACAAATGATGTGTTTTTGAATTTGGTGCCTCTTTTTGGATACCTACTATTACACATAATTACTCAATTCACCATACTTACCAATGAACCACAAATTGATTTGTGTTAACGGATCCTCTCAATTCATAATGAATAAATTCATGAAATGGGGGGAATAAGTTTTTAATTTACTTAAGATGATTAATCATCTTGCATTTGCCTTTACAGTGTCTATAAGAACTAAATTTTTTAAATTCTCATATTGTATAGATCAAGTTCATGAATATAGCAAATTAGCCATGTGAACTTAATAAATTAACCTCTTGACTTTAACGAGCCTCTGTTATGAGTGATTTGAAATTAAATTATATCAAACTATCAGGTACTTGGATTCAATGGCCAGCCTATAAATTACAAACTGTAAATTAAGCATGAATAAAATCGAACTATGAATTTGGCAAATATAGGTAACCAGATTTTTTATTTTATTTTTATGAATAATTCAAAATTTTTATACAAAAAGAAGAGAAGAGAACAACAAAAAAGAAAGCTAGATCTAGAAATACAATGAGAATCAATAAGCTACAAGAGTACAAGGTGCAAGATGGGGGAATTTTGTCGCATTTGAATATAGAGCTTTGCCAAGCTCCTCATTTGGAAAGAGAGTCATTGGAACTACTTTGTTGTCTAGGAACATAAGAGAAATTGGTCTTCATCTCATGTGGTAGATTCCTGATTTTAAGAGTGATCTATGATAGCTCCCATAGCTTCCAACTTTGATGCTGGCCAGTGGAAGAGTTTCCCTCAACGATGCACCTACTTAATCCCTTGGTCTTTATCTCCCATTGCATTCGTCTTAGTTTAGTCACACACACCAAATGGACCGGCAATCATGCCCACAACTATCAATTGTCAAATGGATGTATCGTTAGGATCCATTTGTCAATTGTTCACCATAGTCTGGTTTACTATATCTCTTTCCTTAAGAGTTGTGGATGTGACTATTTACACTATAGAAGAAGATGTGGCATTAGTTACATTGTCATGTAGGTAATCACATGTTTTTTTTGTTACAAATGGTTTTGAAAAATGATTGTTTAATCAATTTTGAGCTAAAAACAAGTGGGATCTACAAAACGTTTGAGGTGGGTCCACATGGAGTTGTATTCACCTCTATGAGGAGAATAACACCGTATGGTTGGTTGTTGAAACCATTAATGGGTGAATGAGAAATTGTCTCTAAAAGTATCCACTTGAACATTAGTTAAAGGGTGTGAAACTTTGAATAATCCCACATTGGTTTGCTCACAAAAGTTTGAAGATTTATATACATCTTCCTTGGACATATATTTGGATTTCAAGGGGCATAACAATTTTGTCGAAGGGGGAGAACCTAGCCAACATGGACAAAACACACATATGCACACCACACCAGGTTTGGCGTGGGCAATCTATGTAAATTATTATTTTTCCCTTTTACTTTCGTTACTGTTTCAAACCAAATAGTCATAGATGTGACCGTTCATTTACCTCTTTTATCCTTGTATCTGTTCTGAATAGACATAGATATGTCTATTAATTCACATCATTTTGCTCTCGTGTTTGTTCCGAACAATCATAAGTTCGAAAATTTTGTGCTTCTATGTCTGTTTTGAACAGTCATTAATGGTCTATAAACATTTTGTCCCTCTTGCATTCCAAACAGAAAAATGATTAGAAAAATTAGGCATTATAGTGTCTATGTAACAGAGAGAAAAACATAGTTTTAGTCCTCTATGTACATAGATTGCATTGCTTCTTCTATGTGTATTCAATCATTTTATCTTGGGAGGCAGACGTCCAAGAAATTTGTAAGCAACACTGCAAGAGGTAAAATCTGTCTTAAAGACATAGTGGCAAACACTAGCCTTGATCAATTATTCTTACTGACTTCTCAACTCATCTAGTTTGTAAGTGGTTTCTATTTGTTTTGTTTTATTCACAAATCTCTGGTTGTTTACAAAATCAAAAATCCTTTTTATTATATAGTAACATTGTTTTCCTTCAAGAAATCATGTAAAATTGCCAAGGCAGCCTTATGATTAGAGGCTTGGTAGTTGTTGGGAAAGTGTCTAGAATAAAAGACTTGGAGAAAAAATTTATAAGACCTGTTTGTTAAGAATATGACTTGGAGAAAAAATTTATATGACTTGTTTATGGGCCGAAATTTTTTTACCTGTATTTTTTACCTGATTTTGGGTTTAATCCAACCCGTGTGTTGATTAGGGTTTTGAGGGTTTATATTTTGTGTTTTCTTAGGTTTCGTGTTGCTACACTGTTCATTATAATCTCGATTTTCATTCATAGTGAAATCTCTTTCATAGTTTTCGCCTGTGGACGTAGGCTTCAAGCTGAACCATGTGAATCATCTCTTGTTCTTTGTGTGATTATTGCTTTTTGTTATTTTCTTTTTTCTATTTTGTTGCATATGACTCCAAATCTAGGCTTCGCCACAAAAAAAACTGGTACAAAGCCCTAAGTTGATCGATTGAGGTTATTTCAACAATGCAACAAAGTACAAAGTAAGGAGTTTGATTGGCAAAATAACTTCAATCTATGGCACATGAAGATGCGTGTATTGTTGGTTCAATAGGGTTCATCCAAAGTGTTGGTGAGGAAAGAAAAAACTTCTTGCAACAATGTCAAAAGATGACAAGAGGAACTCGATATCAAGGCACTAAGCGTGATTCAATTATTTTTTTCCGATGAGGTGTTGCAAGAGGTTGTAGATGAAATTTTTGTGGTTGGGTTGTAGCTCAAGTTGGAGAGCTTGTACATAACCAAATCTCTCACAAATAGGTTGTATTTGAAACAATGTCTCTATACATTGAGGATGAGAGAAAGTATGTCTCTAAATCCCACCTTGACGAATTCAAAAAAAAATCATTATGTTTTTAAAAAATATTGATATTAAAGTTGATGGTGAAAATCAAGTTATAATTGTTTCGTGTTCTTTACCTTCATCATATGGAAACTTTGTTACTACTCTTACTCTATGGTAATGATACCATCGCTATGGAGGTTGTTAAAGTATCATGGCACTCTAGGGAATGAAAAAGAATATGTCTAGAGAATAAGGTACAGGTCAAGCTGAAGGTTTGTTTGCAAAAAGAAGAAAGGAAAATGGGTTTAAGTACTACTAAAGGTTAATCTAGATTAAAGTTTAAATAGAAAAAAGGGAAAATGAGATTATTTTCATAAATTAGGGAACTTTAGGCGAGATTGTCCAAAGCTCAAAGAGAAAAATGATAAGGAAGTTGCCAGCGTTACTAAAGAAAATTTTGATGGTTTGGAAAACGTCCTTTCAGTGACTCATTATGATGTATGTATAAATAAGGAGTGGATTCTTGACTTGGGTTGCTCCTATTACATGTACCCAAACCAAGGTTGGTTTACAACCTATAAGGCGGTGAATAACGGTACAATTTTGATAGGGAACAATATGTCTTGCAAAACTATAGGAATTAGAATAGTCCGGATTAAGATGTATGATGGGATAATCAGGACTTTGACTAATGTTCGACATATACCAGAATTTGCTTAACTCCAATAGATTCATGTGTACCATTGAAGGTGGAGTTATGAAGGTGAAAAAACGTGCTTTAGTGGTGATAAGAGGACAAAAGTCATCGACAGATTCAGATGCTAACACTACCCATTTATGGCATATGCAGTTAAGTCATATGAGTGAAAGGGGGTATTGTGGTGTTGAGTAAGCAAAACTTGCTTTATGTTAAAAAATGGAAAAGTTAGTCTTTATAAACATTACGTGTTCAAGAAGCAATACAGGGTTTAGTTTAGTTATGTTGTTCATAGGACCAAGAGTACAATGAATTGCATCAGCTATGATTTATACGTTCCATTCTGTGTTGCTTTAAATGGTGGTTCTTGGTACCTCTCGACTTTTATTGATGATTTACTCAAGAAATGTCTAATTATTCACTTTAAAGCATAAGCATAAAGTGTTTTTCAACTTCAAGCAATAGGTGGTTATGATTGAAAAGCAAACAAGAAAGAAGATTGAGAGATTGAGAACTGATAATGACATGGAGTTTTGCTCAGGTGAGTTTAACAAGTTCAGCAAGGATGAGGGGATTGTGAGGCATCGCATAGTTAGACACATGTCCAAGAAGAATGATGTGGTAGAATGCATAACTATGACTATTCATGAGAGAGCCCATTGTAAGCTCTCTAATGCTAAAATGGAAAATGAATTTTGGAATGAGATAGTTTTCACAACTTGTTATTTGGTGAGCAAGTCTTTATCAACTGTCATTGAGTGTAAAATGCTTGAGGAGGTATGATCTGACACTCCTAAATATTATTCTAGCTTGAGGGTGTTTAGTTGTTTAGCTAACAGTCATGTAAATGAAGGTAAGCTCAAACCTAGAGCTAAGAAATGAATTTGTTTGGGTTATGCATCTGGGGTGAAGGTATACAGATTATGGTGTCCTGACCCTGAGTCACACAAGTTTTTTTATTAGTAGAGATGTGACTTCTAAATCTTTGATAAGTTCGTCATGCTTAATTAGAAAAAATAATAATATTAATGTAGATATGGACCATGGTTTCAATGAGTAGGTGGAGCTAGAGTATGATATTTTAGGAAAGAAGCAATATGGCACTCTCGTTTAGCTCATTGAGAAAGAAGAACATGATACTAGTAAGGAGGAAGATGCACAAGGAAAACAACAGTATAGTATTGCTTTTCAGAAGCATATGAGAGATACTAGATCACCTCAAAGGTATAATAGCTATGCAGAGATGATATTTTATGCATTGTTTGAGGCAGAAACTATTGAGTGTCAAGAGTCTTTCACATACCATGAAGTTGTCATAAACAATGAATCTATGCAATGAGATTCTAGTGATGGGACATTTTCAAGTCATATGGTTGCTCGGGATTAGAATCCCTTGAAAAATATGCAAATCTGATAGAAATGAAATTGTCTTGAGAGAGGTTTTCCTTTTCTATCTCAGAAGATCGGATTTGTGGCCAAATCCAATGGATTATCTCTTGTGAATCACTATTTTTTCATGCTCTTCCTTTTTTAACCAAATCCATTTCCAATCCCAGTTACAAGATGCATGGATTTTAGTGGATTCCAAATGCAAATCTTGGCAAACAAATGGCCAATAGAATACACTTTCAACTTTTTATTCCAATTCTAATTCTCCTACTTTTTAGATTCTTACGTTTCTTTTCTAATCCACTCAAATCTAAATGAATAGACAAAATCACAGTGGAATTGGTGTGAATACCGTAGATGTAGACAATCTTGCTAAACCATGTAAATAGTTGTGTGTGATTATATATATATTTTTTATTTCTTTCTTTTGCACAAACCATTTTCCAAAAAGGATCAAATTGACTATGCTTTGACCCAACCCATTTTTTGACATTGTCAACCCTGGCCCAACCCACACAATTGCTCGCTCTAATTAAGACAAGAAGACCAAGAAGACGGCGCGATATCCTCCACAATGCCCCATGAGATAAGACACAAGGGGGTGGGGCCATTCATTTTTGGGATGTCCCACCACCCCTAAAGTGAATGGGTCCCACCCCCTTGTGTCTTGCCTCACATGGCATCGCAGATGATATGAGCCCCAAGAAAGACAAAAATCTTGGGTCATATGACACAAGAGGCATAAAATGGTCTTGAGCCAGCTTTTTGGAACATGTGCTTATTTAAAACAAAGTCAGGACCATCCATGGATGGGTGATGGGTCTCTCATATACCCATTACCCAACGTCAAATTGATTGTGTGATCAGGACTATGGACCGTAAAAAAAGAAAAAGAATCTTAAAAGTAAGCAACGAATCCCACGGTTAAAATTTATTTGTTCAAGCTGATTTTCTTTTGCCCATGCTATTTTGAGGTGGATCCGTAGAACAATAGATCCCATCTGAATATAAAACACGTGGCAAATTATGATTTCACCAAACCATCTAATATGTAATATTTTTTTGGGGGGTAAAAACACCAAACCATCTAATCATGACTCGCTAAGAATCCTAGCCAAGGTGCACCTGTGGGTATGATTGGGTGTTGGAAGGTGGGACCACCTTACCTAACTAATGGTGCATCGATGATATTATGCCCTGTCTTTGTATCTTGTCTTACATGAACGTGTCCTTTTTGCCGTTGTTGGTTTTCTTTCCCTTTTACTTTTTCAAAGTCAAGACCAAAAATGGGTCCCAGCCGTAGGGCCCTAACCCATCCATCGTATTCAAACTTGAAACAAGAATCAAATCGACAGAACCTTAAACGGCGTGCCAGCGCCGCGCCGGTCCGATTAGAATCTTCTGTATACGTGGCTTGCTTTGGTAGTGCCTAGCTTACACGTGGATTCGTCTTAGCATGGAAAGTGTCAAAGGTTTGGGACTATATGAAATAATTTCGCCCTCTTTCTCGGCATAATACCGGTTTTGCCACTCCACTTGATTTAGACTGGGGTATATCAGCAGTAATTGGAATATCGGATTATGCATTTCTTGGGTGATCAGTCAAGTGGTGCACCCGTAATTCTTCTCGAAAATAAGGGTGTTTCTGCTTTTTAATATCATGCACGTCTCTAACGCTTTGTCTGGTAGGGTGCATTAATAGCACATGAGAAAAATGTAATAAATCGTATACGTTCTTGAGGTAATTCTGATTCTTTTTGGATAATGACTTCACGACGCTGCCTGTCTGCACGATTGGAAAAAAAAATTAAAATAATTATTATAAATAATTGATTCTTTTTGGATAATGCCTTCACGACGCTGCCTGCCTGCACGATTGGGAAAAAAATTAAAATAATTATTATAAATAAAAAAACTAATTCGGGATTTTCTCCTCCTCGCAAGACCATTTTGCGACGGTGAGGCTTTTCTATTCTTGGCGTATGCAAACGCCGAGGTCAACCGGGGGGGAGGGGGGGATTTGGTGTACTTCATTTGGAATAAAATAGGTGGGAATTTGAAATTTCATCTAACCCCTACCCATTTCATTCCATGTGAAGTCACATGGTGTTTTAGACATAAAATGTTGGAAAGAATGGGACGATATTACCTGTGACATCTCGTGAGGTGGGATCTATTCACTTTTTGGGATGCCCCATCACCTCGAGGCATCGCACAAGGGGGCATCACATGTGATTTCATTCCGGAAAGAACATCTATTTTATAAGAAAAAGAATAGAAAGGATGACATAAATATCTGTGGGTGGATTGTATCCTTCCTCTTAATTAACTCTCCTCTCTAGGGGGGTCACTTTCAGTGCTGATGTTTTCACCCGCTTGACCATTGGCAGAATCGACACAGGTTAGGGCTCGGCATATAAAATCCTCACCGGTCTTGTGAGGGTGCAGAAGAGGATCCGGGCTCAGAAAAAGGGGGCAAATTTCCTGTCTAGGATTTGGTGTCTAGGGCACCATGACTTCATTTGGAATAAAATAGGTGGGAATTTGAAATTTCATCTAACCCCTGCCCATTTTATTCCATGTGAAGTCACATGGTGACCTAGACATAAAATCCTGGAAAGAATGGGGTGATATTACCTGTGACATCTCGTGGGGTGGGATTTATTCACTTTTTGGGATGCCCCATCACCTCGAGGCATCGCACAAGGGGGCATCACATGTGATTTCATCCCGGAAAGAACATCTATTTTGTAAGAAAAAGAATAGAAAGGATGACAAATATTTGTGGGTGGATTGTATCCCTCCTCTTAATTAACTCTCCTCTCCACCCTTGTCAGGGGGTAGGTACATCAAGTGATTTTCACTTCTTTTTTTTTCTTTTTTTTTCTGGGGGTGGGAGGTGCATATCATTTGTTGGTGCTAATGTGCCCGCCCCTAACAAGGTGTGGAGAGGAGCGTTAGATAAGAGGAGCTGATATAATCCATTGTAGTATTTTCTTGGAAAATCAAAGTAAAGAAATACCAAAAGTGGATTGTATCCACTCCTCTTATCATCTACACCCTGTCAGGGGAAGGCACATTAGATCCGACAAGTGAAATGCACCTCCCCAAAAAGTAAATATCACTTGTCGGTAGGGACGGAGCCACATAGGGGAAGGGGGGCAACTCCCCCTGCCCCTCTCAATTTCTGAGTACTCTTGTAATACTAACGGGCCACACCAATTATATACCTGATTGGAGTCAATTGCCCCCCCTGATTGGAATCAGTTGCCCCCACCTTAATGTGTGAGTACCCTAAGATTGGAATCAGTTGGCCCACCTTACCATAAAATGAGTTCATGTCAACTCCAATATGAGTGAACTGGTACCACTCCATTCCCTACTTAGGATGTGACTTGTCAACTCCAATCTGATTAAACTAGTACCACTCCATTCTCTACTCAGGATGTGACACAATGTCTGATAAAGGGTGCAAATTCCTATCCATGATGCCAAGTGACTTCATTTGGAATAAAATAGGTGGGAATTTAAAATTTCATCCAAGCACTGCCCATTTTATTCCGTGTGAAGTCACCTGGTGTCCTGGACAGAACACCTATGTTGATTAATAAATACACAAGTACTTATTAATTGTATATTTATCATAATACCCTCCTTTGACCCAGGTTTATTAGCTCAAACACCCTTTGTCTGGCCACATGTCACGCACTGATTGCTAATGGAGTGGTACCTAACCATGATTTAAAATCCCGAAGAATCCTTGTCCTGGGATCGGATTAGGAGCGCCCCTTAATGTGTGCCAACAGTGTTCCCGCATCCAGCAGATAACACATCACATTAAAAAAGTGATTTACACTTTTTGGGGAGAGTTTTTCCCTTTTTTGATGTGACGTATCACCCTTTGATTGTGGACGTACCATTGGCACCCGTTAAGAGAGCGCACATAATCCTTTGGCTTGCCTCCCCTACATGAAAATCCTGGCTCCGCCCCTGGGTATGGAGGTTGTTTTTTAAGACGTTAATCGTCCCTCTAGATACAACAGGGCTCAGATGATTAAGTCCCTATTATACAATCGAGCCACACATTTTATTGTTCCGTACATTGCTTGTACTCTTTTAATATGAATAACACCACTTTTAACATTGTTTAACGATAGAAAATAATATAAAGAAAATAAATAATTTTTATCTAACATAAGACAGCTCACGAGGCATTCTTTTCTTTCTTTTTGCTAAAAACGAATACATTTTCCCTACACCATAACACACTTTATATAGACAAATATAGATTTAACGTATTTGATGAACAATATTTGTAACATATAAAATTTGATGCTTAAATTGTTTTCAACATGTAACAGATATTATTTTAATTATAAAACGTTTGAAGCTTTAACTATTGGAACAGTCAAACAGTCACCAACAATAAATATAATATTTAAAAATTGATTTAAATGCTTGTAATAATATATTATCTTTAACATATGAAACAGTTTACGTTATAATATTTTATATTCAATGTTTTTTAACGTATGAAACGTTCATCCATAATAAATATAGTAAATGCATGCAATAATAATATTATTTTGAAATTCTAAACAGGTAGCATGAGAGGATTGGCAGAAAAAAAGTGAATCATTTTTTAAAAAATTTGATTCACTTTTCCCCCCTAATCGTGTCCTACCGAGAACGGGTCCCTAAATGGGGTTCACGCACAGATGATTTCAGGCCCTGTTGGAAGGGTTCACATCACCTGCGACGACCCTCTTTGTGAGACGTCGTGAGACAAGACACATCGTCGGTATCATTTCACTTTTTAGAGCTGTCACATCACCCCCAAAAAGTGAAATGATACTTCCCCTCTGTCTTGTCTCACGACGTCACACAAAGAGGGGCGTAGGTGATATTCCCCGCATTCAACAGTTTTCCATTTACAAAATATACATTTGCAGATGAGTAAGGCTGCGTTTGGTAGCCACCTGTGATGAAATCATTTCATTTGAGTTTCCCAAGGCATATGAAGGATGGATCCTAATGAACTGCGGTGATTCGTGCTTGATGATTTCTTGATGATTTCTGTCAGTTCATTTTACAGAAAACCCTACGATGACTTCATTTCTAATTTTATTTATAGTCTATTTGGCACCACCTGTAATATAATCATTTCATTTGAGTTTAACAAGACATTTGTAGATATGAGCTGATGGTTTGTAATGAACTCATACAAATGTATACTGATTTGTTAATGAAGTCATCTTAGGTTTTTTTTTTATAAAATAAAATGATTATCGTCAGTGCAAATGTCAATGAATTCTTTACAAACCATCCCCTGTTGTGACTACAAACCCTTTGGGAAACTCAAATGAATTGCTTACATTACAGGTGGCTTTATATGCCTTGGGGTTTAAAATAAAATGATTAGTTTATAAATGGCTGCCAAACAAGTTATAAGGTGAAATATTTCTTTTATATATATATATATAAAAGTAGGGATCACGCAAAAACTGTACTGGGCCTATAACCCCTACGAGGGGGCGTAGGTACATCCTAGACAAAGGATCTGCTGCATCCAAATAATATGTTCCTTCGTATCCTCACATTATTAGCTGACATTTTATTGTTTTGTTTAATTTGGCATCCCTTTTAAACATTGGAACAAATGTTCATTTGAACTTTTTTTATGGTTTTAACCCTATAAACCCATTTTATTGGTACCAATGTTTTTACAGTTTTAACCCTATACATCTCACCTTTTATGTGTGGGGACATACTGTTTTGGTGCATAAGATCCTTTCAAACTGGTTATATATATATATAATAAACAAATTGTAAAAAGTCTAAGAGTGCAAGACATGATGCACAGCACTTGTGAATGGTCTTTTGATTTTTGTTTTTTAACAAGTGGGAATCACCAACAATTAGGTGAAACAGAAAAAGATCACGGCTCCAACCGTGATTGCATAGAGTTTTCCCTTTGTCCTAAAGAAAAGCTATTCTTTTGTTAATTATTCACACTCAAATATTATTGGACTTTAATCCCTAGGTAATGGCCCGTAATTCTCATGTCAGCCGTTTTCTTCGTGTGGCTATGTTGGTATGTTTTAAGTGCAATTATGTTAGCAGTAGTGTAATAGACTTTTGTAGTGGTGTAATATTTTTGTTAAGGAGAATGATTGTCTGTGTTAATACAATCCTATGTAAGCGTGTTATTGATTGACACATGATGTGTTTTTGAATTTGGTGTCTTTGTTTTTATACTTGGAACACTTTTTTGAACCCCAAACAATGTGTAAGCTTATAATTCACCATAAACACTACAGACACTTGGTCATCACTGAACATTTTCTTCCTTTTGTCAAAGGTTTATTATTTAGGAAGGAATTCCAACCAAAACCCTAGTGTTCTTTTCTCTAACACTGTACGGCCATGACTAATGTCAGTAGTTCATACAATGATATCAGCATTGCCGTAATGATGTCTCGGTCACGTTTCTCTCACTCTGATACCAAATAGAATCTTCGATGTGTCTTGTAACAATGAAATAAATGAGAGAGAAAGAGAGAGAGAGAGGAGGAGGAAAGAAGAATAAGGGAAGAGAAGTGAAGAGCGGAGACAATATGCCAAATCATATGTGAGAGAGTTCATATTCTCTCCACATTATTATATTTATATTATTGAGTATGATATACATATAGCAAACAATATAAAGCATGTATATAAATACTATATTTCTTCAATATACCCTCAACACTGTATATACTTCTACACCCTAATTTTTTCTTCGTTTATTGAGTTCCATTAAGGGGATAAAAAGTGATAATGTTCTATATAATGGTGATGAAGAAAAGAATTATGCAAATTATTTCTTCAACTGCATTGTGTGTAAGTTAATTTTTCTTGGTAAACATTGCTTCGACAACACTTTCCAATGTGATCAGATCTTTTTGTATTTATGCGAAGTTTTACTTTTCTCTAGCACTATTTAAGTTGTATATTGTTACTCAGCCATTGGATTGAAGAGCAATCTAATAAGTGAGATTTGAACCTTTTTCATAAAAGTTGTGTCAAATAAGAGTTTGACTTTATTAAGAAGTAGATTCTTTTCTCTTTGATTCATTTTTTTTTTTTGAAAAATAACTTACATAATGTTTTCAACAATCTATTTGAATTATCCTATAGATAAAATATATTTGTTGATAGTTTTTTCACTTTGACCTAGGTTTAGGTAATCTGGGTAAGCAAAGTGGGTTTGGTCCATGCCTCACTCGAGAGGGCTCTTACAAATTTTAAAGGAAAAAAATGACAAACAAATATAACTTCTATTGATATAAAAATTGAGAGTATAATATAGGTATATTACCTAATTTGGAGGGGCCACCAATCTTATCTCGAATGTCTTCTCCAACAGTGAGCAAATCAGTGACTTGACTAATGAATCAATCAAATTTAATCCGAAGAATTAAGCTACAAAGTATATTATGTTACTCATAATCGTACTTCTAAAATATACTAAATTTGATAATGATGTTTAGGATGCCTCTTTCTTTTTTCTCTTGTCTATTTATATCAGCTAGTTGGTTACAATTCAGCCCGTCACACTTTTGTACTGCTACTGCTCTTCTTTCTCCGCTCTCAATTTTGGAATAAGGGAGGAGATAATAATCCTGGCCGTGGGAAGGGTTTTCTCCTTCTTTCTGGGCCTGACCGACTGCTGATGAGGGTATTTTGGACGTCACCTATTGACATCATCGTTCCACACTTTTCCAAAGGACGTACACGCAACTGAGAAAAGAATCTTCCCATAGAAAATTTCTGGGGTAATCCTTTAAATTCAATGATAGGGATGGTTAAACGAGTAACTCACCGGTCCCCACCTACCTTACTAAGGCAGTTTTCAAACCCTTGAATTTTGGTACGACGCTCTGTTTGTACAGTGATTGACACGTGTCATTAAAAACAGGTAATAATTTACCATTACCATGTTTTCAACGTTACTTAGCATATGCCAGGACTTTAATAGGTCAATAAGGGGATGTACCAAATCTCAGCCCTTTCAAACAAACTAATTAAGGTTTTAGATCGGGTTCACGGTTTTGCACCAACCCGTCAACTCAAAGTAGCTTTAATACCATCCGAAGCAGATGCAGGCAGTAATTATTCACCTGACTTAAGAGTTCAAAAAAAAAAACATAGACAAGAAAAGAAATTGGAGCCAAACCCTCTCCGATGCACAAGATTTATTTGGCTAAGAGAAGCGCACACATACCCTTAATAAAATAAAAATCAAATTTTTGGATAATGATTTTCATTTTTCTGTACGCCTCTCCCGGTCACAAGAAATTTACACACATGACAAGAGAATAACCAACGTTTTTAGTTAGGGAGAGATGACTCAACTGTCCAAAAACGTTTTGAATGACCTTATACAAGAAGTCTTTCGTTTTTAACTAACCCATGTCTTTAGATTTTTCTTATTGAATATTCAAGCATCACAGATAAAACTTTCAAATATATATATATATATATATATATATATATATATATATATATAATATAAACTATTTATGCATTACATATAATCTATATGATATAGCTTTTTATTGTATGAGATGCTATGGTAACCAACTATATCTTTAACCTTTAGGAGTAATATATTTGATTCATAAGCTATTTTGGTAATTTGAGCAAACTAAAATTATTGAGTTGAGCTTTGTTTTCCTCAATCTTAATGAATTTGAGGCTCGTGACAAGTTTGAGCTTTGGTACATTAGGTTTGTAATGAGTTTGAGTTGAGCTTGAACTTGATTTTGTGTGATGAGCTAGAGTTGAGTTGATCAATTCTTGACCCAACTTAGCTCATTGACACCCCTATTTCTAAGGTGATGTAGATATCCGAGTCAAGTGGGGTTCACACATGCCTCTTGGTGGGGTCTGAAATTTTCGAAATGGATCCTAGAGGGGGGTGAATAGGATTTTTAAAAAATATTTAAAATTTCTTTTCAATAAATTATTCTTTTCAGTCCCATTTTAATTTACTCAATTTTCTTTTAATCAATATGCAGCGAAAATTCTTTTAATTAAGTAAATTGCTTTTCTTTGAATTTATCATAGACCACGGGGCTCTGCATGCACTATAGTGTTACCTATAGCAAAGCGGGAGCAAGGCTGATAAATTCCCTAAGGTTGTTTAAATTAATTCTTTAATATTTTTAACCTTAGTTGAAGTCACTTAAATATGTT
>JAOXJP010107313.1:0-14214 GCA_025762735.1 Platanus orientalis | reverse complement strand
TGAGAGTAGGTTGATCGGACCTGACTCCCACTTATCATCCTTTCTTGATCTTACTCTCCTACTAGGCCATTGGGATATGTAGTCCAACGCTTGTGTTGTAATCCTGATATCTAAAGATTTTGTTACACCATAGTTGCTCTTATCAAACATTTGAATTTGTATGTTTGAAGTGAATTCTCGTCATGATTATGCTTTCTATAGTCTTTGCCTCCGCTGACACTTATATGCCTCGGAATTCTCGCCATTATTATGCCATCAGTACTAGTTGGGAACTGCATTGATCAATATCATTGACCAAAGCATTCATCAAAATCAAACCTAGGAAAATTTTCTCAAAATCCCCCATAAGTTTGAGGTGCAGTATTAGGGAATATTTTAATTTTTGATAATAGGGCTTAAGCAATATGACATGAGAAAGCCCATTTTCTTTCTTGTCTTTTTTTTTCTGGTAGTAATCTTGCTTAATCACCAAAGAGTTGGTGTGTAGGGTAAAGCAAAAGAATATTGTTCTGCAAATTTTTATTGATCTTTATATGCAGCAGGTGTGCTGGACAGTGTACAGGTTGTGTATCGGTTCACAGATTAAAAAGAAAAACCTTTATACAGTTTTTACTAGAGGAAAGGATACTATAGGCCGCGATTTTCAAATGCTGTTGAAAGTCAAGGACTTTTCACAACACTCCTCAAACCAGCGTTTAAAAAATATTGTTTATAGTTATAGACAGGGTTTTTTAAACGCTATAAGAGGTTCTTTTTGTTGTAGTTAAAGCTAGGTTTAGTTTGGCTCATTACCACCAGTAACACATGGCATGTCAAGGCGCTTCCATTTGGAAATTGGTTGGTATACAAAAGAAGTCTCATTTACAAGACTTGTCGCCCACTCCCATTTAAAAATTTGCTTGGTATCTTGAGAGGAGAATTCTCATATGTTGTACCTGTGGCCCTATACCAAGACACAATCATTTAAAAATCGAATTGGTAATACAAAATGTACTTAAACACATGGCCAACACATTGATCGGTCAGCCTTACATGACTGGAATAAAAACAAAAAACCAAAAAATAATTAAATTACAAGTTCACCGCTGTAAGCGGTGTCAATAAGCTGAGCTTTACTCAGCTCAGCTCAAACTTGTCGCACAAGGGTTAGCCTTAGGCCTGATTCAGGCTCCTGACAAGCCTGAGGTGCTGAGCTTAGCTTTAGTTCATTAAAATTAGACAATCTCGACTCAGGTGCAGGTGTTGCTTCGTTCACAAAGCTCAAGTTCACTGCTTTAAGTTGTTTCATAAACCCCAAATAGCCCATAAGCTAAACCTGCTCTTAAATCCTAAAGACATAGCCGGCTGAAACAGACCCAACAAACCATATTTTAAATATATTTATTAAGACCCTGAGCCGAGTATTAAATGAGCTGAACCTGATATAGCTTAGCTCAAGTTCACTTACCTGAACGAGTTCAAGTGGAGGCTTAGGTTAAGTTCAGCTCTGCGAGCTTGAAACAAGGCTCAAGCTCCACTCATGACAAGTGGAGCTCCAAACCAACTTAGGGTAACCTGTAATGAAGCCAAGATGATCTTGGAGAGACAGACGGGTCATCCCTGCCTTCCATGGCTTTTCATTGGATCCCCCTTAAATATATATTTGACTCTTTTTTCTCCATTTTCCCCCACGAATATTCCATGAACTGTCTCGCCACTTACCATCTGCTCCTTAAGACCTCGATAAAGACTTCCCGTCTGCTCTGCGTTGAGATTCAGTTTAGCTTGTCCTCAATTTTTGTTATTTTTTAAATTACAACTACCTTTGTTTTTTCCCTTTTTATATTCCTACACACATCTGAGATAGCCGAACCAACGTTCTAGATGTCACATCGGGCCTCGTGCGCGACACAGCTCTTCCGTCTTCTCCCTACTCACCCTCACTCACTCTCTCACACTCTCTCTCTCTCTCTCTCTTTCTCTCTGCGTAGCTCTCTCCCTTTTTCATTTCTCCAACCCTCTCATCAACAGTTCTCTCTCACCCTTTCTCATTGCTCCAACCCTCTTATCAACAGTTCTCTCTCTCCCCCTTTTATTGCTCCAACCCTCTCATCGACTGGGAAAAGCTTAGCAAGGTGATCTTTGTTAGTTCTCTTCTGCTGTTAAAAGGTTAGATTTCTTTTTTTATCTCTTCCGATTAAATATTAAGATCTTTGTATTTTTCGTTTTTGGACTTTTTTAATTTATGTAATTCTTAGATTTGTTCTCCACATTGCATCTGCCATTTGTTTTCGTTGAATTTTGTTTGGATTTCGAGTTGAATGTGAACTTATTGGGTTTGTTGTTCGGTTTTCTTTTCTCCTCTTACATAATGCATGTTTGATTCTTAGCTTTAGTTGGTGTATATGATAGCCATCATTCATATTCTCTCTAAGGAGAATGATTTAGTGAACGACCACTTATTTTGATGATTTTTAGAACCAGCCCTTTAGCAAAATATTGTGAATAGGGATTGATGTTATCAAGTGAAGTCTACGAGACCGGATCCTCTCCTGCCGCTTATGACCTATTATGGTCCTGTCTAACAGGTGGCAGGACACTATTAGAGGGAAAAAGTGAATTACAATTTTTCAGCCAATCATCTCTTGCCACCTGTTAGACAAGACCTTAATAAACCATAGGCTGGCAGGAAAAGATCCTTTTTGGAAGTCTGCACATAAGAGTAGTGATGATGTTGAAATTTGACTCACCGAGATGGGCCCCTGGCCACTTTCGTCCAGATGCTTCGGATCAGGTTTGCTTGCGAACAGGTGGCGAGGAGCGCCAGTGTAGCGCTTGCCTACACCCCTCTAATGATCAAGTCAGTTTTTCAGTTTTCTTTTTTGTTAATCAAATTAATTTCTTACGTACCTCTTTCATGGTCCTCTCACCCCCATTTTATAGGCATCTACCTATTCGGTAATGAGATCGTGGGCCTAGACTCAGTACAACAACTTGATCTTATCAAGAATATTCCTTAAGTTAGTTAGGGAAAGCATGGACGTGGATCCCATGTGGTGGAATAACATCTATCCTATCTCTCCGTTGCTTCGCCACTCAACAATGGTTGGTTAAAGGCATGGCCTCAGTCATTAGTCTCGCGTTTGGGCTAATATCTAGCACTTGATCGGTGTCTATGGGACTTGATTTGTGATGGCTTTAGACATTCTCGTTGCTTGGCAACATATGTCCCTTGCAACATTTCTCTTTTTGGGTCAGTATTTGTGACACATGTTGAATTCGCCTGTTAGACTAGTGATAGCGGTTGGTTTGAGAATGGTTTGAGTTAGTTGGGTCGTTCGAGTTATTGTCTTGAGTTGAATACATCATCATCATATGCCCCCTCATTCCCTAGCTCGTCGGTTTGCTCGGGTGTTAGGAATCTAAAAGGTCGCTCGAGACGCTTGGCGTGTTGCTATTTCGATTCCTACTTTATTGAGCCCCGTGCCGTCATTAATTCCTTTGTACGGCCCATCATGATAGTAGTCGTTTCTCCTCGATTGGCACACTCATTTGATGGTGTGAGCGTTTTGGATGATCCGACCATTGGGGCATGACGGGCATTGCCTATAAATGCAGATGGATTTCCCTCAGCTCTCACTTCGCAAATCACAATTCTCTAAGTTTTGAATTTACTCTTGTCACACTCGTGGCCGAGGTTGCTTCAGAAGGAGTTCGTTTTCTCATCCGTTTTGAGATACATCATTTACCCTCCTTTGCTTTAATTTGTCTTTAGTTTTTGCTTTTGTTCGTTTAGAACTTCTCTCTTTTTTGTTTTGATCATCCGGCTCTAGATCCTACCGAGGACCCTCTAGGTTTGTATTTTGTTCGTCTCTGTTTCTTTCTTAGAGTACGTCAGTGTCCCCTAGACTTGAGTATTCTTCAGGTTGATTTCTCTTTTCTCGACCGGATTTTTAGCGAGCTCCTTGGGGTTCTTGGTCCCTCAATCGGCATTATCTATGCCCTCGGTCGTATGAGTACCAATTTTAAGTCTTCAGAGTCCATTATGGCTTTAGACTACAACCTCATCAGAGCGGATGCTCCCAGGTCGGCTCAACCTTCAAAACCACTTAGGTGGTCTCGTTTTGCTGACACCCCTTATGTTGTTGAGGGAGTTTCCTTGACACTAGGCTTAGGGACCTTTGTCAAACCTTTCAGATCCCTTCTTAAGTTAGGCTAACAATTCTTAACCTGAGCGAGTGGGCCTACACCTGTTGCCCTAATGAGGCCTCCATTTACGAGCAAGCATAGAGGATCCTGATTGTCAACTATTGTCTCACCTTTGTTTTCCAATCCCCTTGTTTGTTCGTCAACTGTTGTCTCATCTTCACCTCACCCCTTATCACCTTATGCCCAACAAATGGAGGATCCTGATCGCCTACATGGTCTTATGGTCTACTTGCAGTGGCATTCAGGATCATTTGAAGATTCCCAAGTTCCTTTACTTCTACAAGGTAGTAAAACTTTACTCGGGTTGGTGGTATTTCACCACTCGGACACCCGATCGAACCCAAATTACTGGTCTTCCAACTTCGAATAGAGGTTGAAAGAAAAGATTGTTCTTCATTTCTGGGGATGGATAGGAGTCTTGCCCCTGGAAAGTGTCATCTAACCTCGTTTTTAGCATCCCCAAGATATAGGGAGGGCCTTGTCAAACAGGTGATTCTTTCTTTGCCTAGTCTTTCCTTTTTATTTTTCTTAGCCTCGATTGGACTAATTTGACTTCATTACTTTTTTAGTTTTGGCTGAGTTGCCATTATCTGAGGCGGAGTTGTCTAGGTTGGATCATGTTTTTCGCCCATTCTGTTAGGGATTACTCTCTACTGGTGAATCCCAAGTCTTTGTCGTCGTATCTATTTGGCCCTGAGCCTCCTCTAGCCGAGCATCTCAAGAGCATTGTTCAGTCGTCAGGTTACACCATTTATCGCCTATCCGAGGCTTCTTTCTTCCTTTTCTCTCTTCTTCCTCTTCTTTTCTTGTTATTAACTTTTTTTATCTAACTTATGTGCATGCTTCCAGATATATCTACCCAACCGCTTAAGGAAGCCTTGGCTAGGACCTTGGCAAAGAACTCCTCGGCCCTCTTCAACAAATGCTCTCGATTTAGTCAACACCGCCTAACCAAGAAGAGCAAGCCAGTCGAGACATCCTCTATGGCTCCCTCCTTGCCTTCTCTTACTGCTTCAGTCGTGGATTTGGAGTCTGGGATGGACTCTCTTCCCAACTTTGAAGATTACATTGCTGACCTCCCGCAATATGTGTCTGGCAGGGCATACCGATAGGGGCAAGGAGATGGCCCCTCCCTCTCTACTTTAAGATTTTGACCGTGCTGTCAGTCACATTTGCTTTGTCCTTTCTAAGGAGGGCTTGGAGAGCTTCAAGGACACCCCTTCCAGTGCTCTTGTGAAAATCACCCTCTTCGACCTAGGAAAGTTATATTGATGTTGGTCATTGCTCAATCCTTCTCATCCTTCTCCTTTTATATGACAGTTTTCCCTCTTTTTCCTTTTTGTAGGTCTTAAAAAGGGTAGCAGCCATGTCCAACTGTCAACTTGGCTTAAAGGCCTACATAGGCGAGATCCAGAAGAAGCTCGCCTAGGTTGACACCAATCGGTCCACCCTTGCAAGGAAGCTCGTAGAGATCAAGAATGTTTTAAAGGGAATTGAGGCCACCTTAGAGGAGACTCACAACTATTTGGAGGACGAGAAGGTTGGGACCGCAGTTTTGCAACGGTCTCTCGACAACCTGAGGGGGTCCCTGGAGGCTGAGAAGGAGAAGGTCATAAAAGCCGCACTTACAACTTTTAAGAAGTTTGAGGCCTTCAAAGACATCACTTTGGAGTATTACATAAGCGGGTTCAAGACCCTTCATTGTTGTGTCCTCAAGAAATACCCCTCGTTGGACTTGACATTGTTCCGAGTAGTGGATGAATCTGAATCAGTAGCGCCGGAGGGTGAGAAGGAGAGCGAGGCCCAAGAAATGGACGACACTACTTCTTAGCTTTGCTTGGGGATCACACTTTTCTTTTTGTATTGATCGAGGGCCATTTTTCTTCTTTTTTTGGTATAGGTTGGGGGCCTTCTTCTTTTTTTATTTGTGATGAGGGCCCTTTCTTTTTGAATGTTGAATGGATTACTCTTTTCCCACTATTAGCTTTCATGGTTGTGTGGTACAAATTTTCTTTTCCTAGCACCAGGTTCTTTATAGTTCAAGGGTCGACCTTCCGAACTTAACCATTTTCATAGTTAGTCTATCTTTTTTATGCTTGGCACTCATTTATAGATTAAGGATCGTTTTTCCGGACTTAGCCATTTTCATGGTTGGTCCATCCTCCAACACTCGGCACTTATTTGTAGATTGAGGGTCATTTTTTTAGACTCAGCCATTTTCATGATTTATCTGTCCTTTCGATGCTTGGCACTCATTTGTAGGCCGAGGGTCATTCTTCTAAACTTAGCCATTTTCATGGCTAGTCTGTCCTTCCGATAGTTGGCACTTGTTTGTAGATCGAGGATCCGTTCTTTCGGACTTAGCCATTTTTATGGTTTGTCTATCCTTCCGAAGCTCAGCACTCGTTTATGTTCCAGATGTTAGCAAAAAATAAGAATTTTATTATTTCCTAATTCGTATTACAAGTTTACTAGTAGTACCTATTCAAATGTTCAACATTTCATGGTCAGGGCAGAGGCTTTCCCTCTAGTGTCTCTAAATAGTAGTACCCGCTCGGGGAGATCTTATTACCTTATATAGACCTTCCTAATTTGGTCCCAACTTATTGTCGTTCAAGAGTTAAGTTGCTATGCGTTCTTTGCACATGACCAATTCTCCTATGTTAAATCCCCTTTGTCTAACTCTTGCATTATACTACATCATTCTCTATTGGTATGTTGTAGCTTAGAGCGAGACTTTAATTCCCTTTTCTTTCACAAGGCCTAAATTTAATTGCAGCTCTTTTTTTGTCCATTCAATAATCAGCAGTTAGGTTCTGAGACTTGTCAGTTTGACCTCCACAAGTACAACTACTTCACTTCTACGAGTACAACTACTTCACTTCTAAAGGTGAAGGCAAAGAGTGTTTCTCTGGTAGAGCTTCGCGGAGTGGTCCTATATGCCCAACTCTTCCATCCATAGTCCCTTTAACACTTCGAATCTCGTCTTGATCATTTTCAGTATTTCTCTGTTGGTCACCTCTACCTGACCATTGGCTTGGGGGTGCACCAGGGATGAGAAGTGGTTCTTGAAGCCCAGTTGGGAGCAGAACTCTTGGAAGTGTCGGTTGTCAAACTGCTTTCCATTGTTTATGACTAACACTTGTGATAGGTCGAACCTGCATATAATGGACTTCCAAATGAAATCTTGTGTATTCCCCTCAGTAATGGTTGCTAATGCCTCGGCCTCAGCCTTGACCCATTTGGTGAAATAGTCAACGGCCACTACCAGAAATTTTTTTAACCTTTTGGCTAAAGGGAGGGGACCCACTATGTTTATTTCCCACTAGGAGAACGGCCATGGTCCAATCACGGGGGTGAGCTCCACGGCCAGTAACCGTGGGATGTTTATAAACCTCTGGCATTTATCATATTTTTGGACATACTCTGTAGTGTCTGCTTGCATGGTCAACCAATAATATCCTGCTCAGACAAGCTTGTGTACCAGGCCCCAACTGCCCAAATGATTTCATCATATTCCTTCATGGATCTCCCTCAGAGTGTAGTCTGCCTCCTAGGGTGACAAACACCTTAAGTATGACATGGTGGAGCATTTCTTGTAAAGGGTGTCCTTTATCAGGGTGTATCAACTGGCCTTGAATTTGACTTTCCTTGCTTCTTTTTTGTCTTACGGGAGCTCCCTTATTTTTAAGAACAATGTTATTGGGGTGGTCCAGTCATCCAACTTCCCCCGGTCATGACTTCATGTATGTTTGGCTCGGTTAAGCATTCCATTAGCAACAGAATAGTTTCGATGTATTGTCGTCAGACTCCAATTGGGCTAGTCAGTCGGCATGCTTGTTCTAACTTTTGGGGATATGCCAGATTTTAAACTTATCAAATTACGGTATGAGGTTCTTTACCCTGGTTAAATACAATAACTTTCTATCCTCTTTAGCCTCGTATTCGTCGATCACCTACCTTTCTGCTAGTTTGGAGTCGATGTAGACAATGATCCGATTGGCCTCGACCTCTTGTGTCATATTTAGGCTAGCAATTACTGCTTTATACTTTTCCTCATTGTTTGTAGCCTTGAATTCGAGTCATAATGCATACTTGATCTCAATCCCCTCTGGGGTGGTCAAGAGTAAGCCTGCACCACTGGCCAAGTTGGTCGAGGATCCGTCCACATACAAGGTCCATCTTGCTTTTAGTGGAGCTCCCTCGCCCTCTAGCTCAAGTGAGGTTAATTTCATGATCAAGTCTACCAACATTTTCCCCTCAGCTATAGCTCTCAAATGGTACTAAATGTCGGAACTCCCCAAGCTCTATTTCCCATTTAACTAGTCATCCTAAGACTTCTGGCTTCTACAACACTGCTCTCAATAGTTGGTTAGTCAACACCACCATGGTATGGGCTTGGAAATAAAGCGCTAGCCTCCTCATTGTAGTCACAAGTGCATAAGCCAATTTCTCCATCGGCAGGTACTTCTGCTCAACACCATGGAGGGCTCTGCTGACATAATACACTGGTCTCTGAATGTGCTCTTCGTCTCGGATCAAAACAAAGCTTATTGCTACCTCAAACATTGCCAAGTATAGATACCAATTCTCTCCCAGTATCGTTCTGCTGAGACATGAAAAACTTATTAAATGTTCTTTTAGGCCTTAGAATGCCTGATCGCACTCTTCGGTCCATTCGAATGCTTTCTTCAAGAGGTAGAAGAATGAGAGGCACTTATTTATTGACCTTGAGATGAATCATATCAGAGCGGCCACTTGTTTAGCCAATCATTGCACCTCATTGGTCATACATGGGGGTTTCATGTCTAGGATGGACTTGACCTTTTTAGGATTAGCCTCAATCCCCTTGTGGGAGACCATGAAGCCCAGAAACTTTCCTGTCGACACCCCAAATGCACACTTGGTTGGTTAAGCTTCATTCGGTACTTTCTTAGTGTGTCGAGGGTCTCTATCAGGTCATCCAGATGTTTCTCAGCTTCCAAACTTTTTACCAGCATGTTGTCTACGTAGACTTCCACATTCCTCCCAATTTGAGCTTCGAACATTCGGTTTACTAGTCTCTAATGCGTGGCTCCTACATTTTTCAGCCCAAACGGCATGACCTTATAGCAATACATTCCTTTGCTGGTTATGAATGACATTTTCTCTTAGTCTTCTTCATGCATCCAGATTTGGTTATACTCTGAGAAGGCATCCATGAAACTAAGTAGTGCGTGTCTCGAGATAGAGTCGACCAACAGTCTATTCAAGGGAGTGGAAAGCTATCCTTGGGACATGCTTTATTAAGGTCAATGAAGTCTACATACATCCTCCACTTCCCATTGGCTATCCATTCGGGATAAGAGACTTCTCGTATGAACCCAGCCCCCAGCATCTTGTCTACCTCTGCTACAATTGATCGGTTTCTATCGGCAGCAAAGGTTATCTTCTTCTATCGGACTAACTTTACAGAAGGGTCAACACTAAACCTATGGGTCAACACCCTTGGATTGATCACTGTTATATCAACATGGGTCCACATGAAGGCATCCCTATGCATAGTGAGCTCTTGCAAGTAGAGTTTCAGCCCCTCCGGGAGTTTTTTCCCAAATCAAACAACTCATTCTAGCCTGTTAGGGTCGATGTTCAACTCTTCAAGGTCTTCCATGGGCCTAGTCTATTCTTGTTAAGCCTTCTCTATATATTCTAGATCATTAATAGTGAGGGCTTCCTTCAACCCTTTTCCCCACAGGGATGCAGTATAACATTCACGGGCGGTTGCTTGGTCGCCTCTAACCTCCCTGATACCCCCCTCGGTCGGGAAGCGCATAAGCAGGTGATAAGTTGAGGTGATGGCCTTCATTTCATTTAGTGTTGGTCTCCCAATAATGGCATATATACTGATAGGCAATCCATGATTAGAAAGTAGACCGCCTTAGTTACCTATCGGGGGCTGATTCTGGCAGTGACAGTTAGTGTAACCACCCCCATAGGGTACAACTTATCTCTGGTAAATCTTACCAATGGTGTTGCAGTCGGTTGAAGCTTATCCTTTTTGACCTATATTTGTTCAAAAGCTAATAAATACAAGATGTAAACTGAGCTTCCATTATCTATGAGTACCCTCCTAGTTCGGTGATTGCCTATGACTAGCATGACCACTAAAGCGTCATCATGAGGATATCATATTCTACGAGAGTTGACCTCGGTGAACGTGATGTCCTAATGATCAGTCTAGGGGAGTTTCTTTGGTTGGTCTGTTGAGTAGACCTCTTCTGCCCCTGGTATTCGTAGCTTTCAAGAGTGAGCTTTTCAAGTAGAGTTCGATTCTCCTCCTCTCATTGATCCTCATATGATGACCTTTATCTCTTGGAGGAGCTCCGACTCTGGGATTTTGTCATCTGAGGGTCCTTCATCTACCTTTGGGTGACTCTGAGGGCGACCAGCCACAAAATGACACAGTCGGCCCTGTTGGATGAGCATCTCTATCTCCTCTTTCAGGTTAAAGTAATCCTCTGTGTTATGATCGTGGTCTCAATGAAAATGGCAGTATTTCTTTTGGGACCTTTTTCTGGGGGGGTCTTAAGCTTCTTGGACCATCTCAATGACAGGTCATCCCTCACATGCATTAGAACCTGCTCGAGGGGCAAGTTGAGGGGAGTATAGGTTCGGGTGTGGCAAGCTAATGCCCCAACTTCCCTCAGCTTATTCTCTCAATCGGGCATGGTTTTGGCCTAGGCTCTTCTCTCTGCTATTATGGGTCTTTCATCTCTCCTCTTCTTTGTTTGCTCCTTGTTCTCAACCCCTTGATCTCGCTAGGTGGCCATGGTATCTTTTGAATTATTGTGTTTTTGGGCACAGACCATTAGCTCGCCATGCTGCTTAGTGGAGACTTTGAAAAAGAGAATTGGAATTTGGCAGTTAGCAACTCACCCATAAAGGTCGTTAATACCACCTTTTCATCTAGATCATCTACCTACAACACCTCTTGATTGAACCTGGAGACATCGTCCCTTAATGACTCCCCTTTCAATTGCTTGATGTTGAGCAGGCAAATAACAGGTTTCCGATAGCACCCTCCTCTAATGAAATGCCTGGCTAATGACTGGCTCAACTCTGCGAAGGTGATGATGCTACTTGGGTGTAGGTTGGCTAACCACTTCCATGCTGAGCCTTTCAAAGTTACTAGAATAGCCCTACACATGATCCCATTGGAGTAGTTGTGTAAGATCATCAAAGTTTTGTATGTTTCGAGATGATTGAAGGGATCTCGGTTCCCATTGAATGCCTCCATCTGAGGGATTCTAAACTTCTTAGGGAGGGAGTAGGTTGTGATCATCGGGGAGAAAGGGAGATTAGTATTCTAGATCAAGGTTTTGACAATGAAGGGAGCTCTTCCCCTCATTACCTTCATCATGGCATTTGACTGACTCTACATTCTCGGCATCTGCTCTTCTTACTCAGTTGTTACACCTCTTGCGTCCATACCCCCAGCCTTTAGGGGTGGGGAGCTAGTGGGACTATGATTATCTACCTATCTTTTTCATTCGTCTTCTCTCCAGTCCTTTTATTTCAGGTGACCTTCTCCCTACCGCACCTCATCATTAGAAAATCGGTGTTCTTCCTATATGGCTAGTCTCTGGGTTAGATCCTTTTTTGTCATGTAATCCGTTGAATACTCTGGTTCAGGCTCTGCACTTGCTGCTCAATCTAAGGTAGCACTCCAGGTTGTTTCTGTATCTCTTTCGCCTCGGTTGTTCATAGATAAGGTGTTCCGACGAGCTTCCACTATTTTAGAACAAGTATCAACCATGTGCCATTTGTCTTACTAGAAAGTTTATTGCACTTCCCACAAACGATGCCAACTAATGATGTTGAAATTCAACTCATCGAGATAGTCCCCTTGCTGCTCTCATCTAGATGCTTTGGATCAGGTCCAGCTACAAACAAGTGGCAAGGAGCACCGGTGTGGCACTTGTCTCCAACCCTCTGACAATTAATTCAGTTTTTTAGTTTTCTTTTTCTTTAATCAAGTTAATTTCTTATGTACCTCTTTCATAGTCATCTCACCCCCCTTTTATAGGTGTCTACCTCTTCAATTATGAGATCCTAGGCTTGGACTTGATGCAACAACGTGATCTTGTTAGGAATATCACTACTATAAAAAACACTTTTTGTAATGCTTAAAAAACGTTACATATAATTATATGCAGCACTTTTCAAGTGTTATTCAGAGATACATTACAAAAAGGCGTAGACTTTATGCAGTGCTTTAAAAACACTGCATAAAGTACTTTTACAGCATTTTAAAAATGTTTCATAAAGTAATTTTGCAGCATTTTTAAAGCACGGCATAAAATGAACCTTAGACAGCTTTTTAAAAACGCTACATAAAGTTACTTTTTACAATGTTTTAAAAACACTATGTAAAGTGCTTTTTTTTTTTAAGATTTACCTCCCCTATTCTCTTCCTGACATTTGACCTGACATTTTCCAACCTAACAACTACAAAAATTTCCAAAAAGATCACCACTAATCTCAACTCACAATATATAAATCCAAACACAACCAGATATGTTCGAACATAGTATATCCCAACAGCAGCAGAGAATCTTTTAGGTAAAGTTTAAACAACTCAACAACAATATCAAAATAAGCATAACCCAATAAGTTATCAACAAGTTCAATAAGCATTGATGATAAACCCCTGTTAAGGATCAAGGCAACACACAAGCTTCAATGTTATATCATAGCTTAAAGAAATAGGCATGTGGTATAGAACCAACCCAATGTATCTACAGATGTAATAAACTAGTGTGATGAGAAGAGCTATTAACATCCCAAATATAACTAATTATCAGAACTTACATCAAATTATCCATCTAAGTATGCAAATGGTGATGATGAGTTTGCCAAACAAGTCATGTTGCAAATGGTGATGGCTTTGCCAGACATGTCACTTGCCTTCATCATGAATGACAGAAAACAAGTAAAGCATCAAAATCTCATTATCTATTAAATGTTCTAAAAGAAGAGAACAATCCAAGACATAAACTAGTATTGTTCACTAAATTATATAGATAATTATTTCTCTGTTCAACAGGTCAATGAGGCATTAATGTTAGAAGGTCAATGAGGCATTAATGTTGGGGTTACAGCAGGGTTTCAAGGGAATAAATATGGGCAAATTAAATATATGAAAGATACAAAAACAGGGTATAAATTGGGCTAGTTTAAATCAATTTGATTTAGGGATATCAGCTACTAAAATCACTTAGTAAACAGCCTAGGTTGAGAAGCAATCAATGAATCAATCATGTTTGTTGTGGGGTTTTAACAAGGTTGTGAGGCCTCCCTCTCTGCCCTACTACCTTTACCACTCAAACCTTTTAAACTTCTCTTACTAAGCCAACTTCTTTGTTATCTTCAAGGAAATGTTGCAAGCAACCATGTCTAATTCAACTTCTTTGTCTGAGGAAGCTAGTGTTTCTTCTAGTACTAGAGTTCAAGATTTTAGTAGCTTAAATCCCATGTTCTCAACCATTTCTCTTCAGCTGCAACAGAAGATAAAAAGGAAAAGAAATCTCCCTGAAAACCTAGGTAATTTTTTTTTTTTTTCATCTTCACAAATTTCTTTAAGATTATGGGAAGTTTTCTTCTGGTCTAAATCTCTCTATGTGTTTCTCTTTTGATGGTTTCAAACCCAAATGCTGAAGTGATTGCTTTATCCCCAAAAACTCTAATGACCACCAACAGATTTATATGTGAGATCTACAACAAGGGATTTCAGAGAAATCGGAACCTTCAGCTTCATAAAAGAGGCTATAACCTTCCATGGAAGCTGAGGTAGAGATCCAGTAAAGAGATAAGGAAGAGAGTATATGTGTGCCCAAAGTCCTCATGTGTTCATCACCACCCTTCAAGGGCTTTAGGTGATTTCACAGGAATCAAGAAACACTTCTATAGAAAACATGGAGAGAAGACATGGAAGTGTGAGAAATGCTCAAAGAGATATGCAGTTCAATCAGGTTGGAAGGCTCATTC
>JAOXJP010107302.1:0-14215 GCA_025762735.1 Platanus orientalis | reverse complement strand
TATATATATATATATATATATATATATATATATATTCTGTCGAGGATTTTATATGTCCTACCGTGTTCTATGTTGCATAGGGTTAACTATAAAAACAGTTTTCAATGAAAAAATAGATACATGTAAAAATGGGATGTATAGGGTTAAAACTGTAAAAAACAAAAAATGTTGAAATGAATGCTCTTTATTTGAAAGAGGCACCAAATTCAAAAACTTATCACGTGTCCGTGATGGAGAATTGGGAATGCAATGCTTAAAAAATAGTAATATTGAATGGGTTCTGGGACGGCCCGAACCCAATAAAAATAACTAGGGCTACACTCGGGCCAAAGTTTTTCAAAAACTTTGGGGCCTTAGCTCAGCCATAGCCCGAAATTTTTATAGTGGGCTGACCCCTGGGCCTACCATGGCCTGGATTGAGCCTGACCCATGCTCGCTCCTAGTCGATGTAGGGTTAGCTCAATCCTAGCTTTGGCCCAAACACAACTAAAACGTTTCCTGCCCAGGTGGACATTAGGGAAAGGCTTGGGCCATTGAGAATAGAGAGCAAAACTAGACCCAGCCTTACAATTAATCAACCTAAATATATGTTTTCAGAACCAGCCACAATGCTTGCTCAAGCCCGGCCCATCATTGGGCCAGCTTGGAAGTTTATTGGACCGAGGTAACATTTTTGGCCTACTAATGTTTTGTTAGTCTTTGGTTTTTCTTTTTTTTTTTTTTGGTCAATGTTTGATCTTATGCAATTGAATGAATTTCAGTATAGAGATCAACTAGGCCAAAATTCAGTTATATTATGTGTTTAACTGAGTTTTTCACATTGCATAGTAGAGACAGAAAAATATATAGTAATTAATGATTTAAAAAGTAAACTACACATCCAATGGTCAAGATTCATTTGATCAGATCAAAGGATCATTATGATTTACTTTCTTATTTATTATTTATATATAATTTATTTGTTTTGTCAACCGATCGAAAGACTGAGACTTGAAAATGTAAGGTTTTGTAATTTTATGACAAAAAATCATCGTCTCTTATCATATAAGAATGGGACCATTAATTTAGTATGAAAATAGATCAGTTTTTGAAAAACAAAGCCCTTGATTTCAAGATTTCATCCCAATAGCCCATTGTCAAGGAAAGCCTTTTTCCAAAGTACTTTTTAAGAGAGATAGAGAGAGCATTTTTCCTAAGTATTTTTAACCAGAGAGAGAGAGAGAGAGAGAGAGAGAGAGAGAGAGAGAGAGATTTAGTGGATGCAGTAGGAGGGTATAGGGTTGATGTGAAATGGAGGACTGAATGAATACCAATTAGAGGGTAAGGAGAGAAATTAGATAAGGAAGCAATCTATCACCGAGGATGAGGAGTGGGCATGGGCCAGGGTCGGGCCTTGGTATACCTGGGCCTGGGCCCGCCATATTAGACTCCATGCTTGGGCTGGCGTTGGGCCCAATATTTTTTAATCTTTAGGCCCGAGCCTAACCCTATTTATTTGGTTGGGCCTTGGGCCGACCCATCAAATTAAAAAATTAATAATTTTAATGAGACTTAAAATTAAGACCATTTGATTAGTAAAGAATACTCTAACCATCTAAGCTACAAAAGTTAATTGGTTTTAAAAGGTGTAGTAATTTATATATTTAAATGGTGGATGGGGGTGTCACTCCTAAACATACAAAATAGTGGGCCGAAGGATTCAGACCATATCACTTAGACCAACTCTTTGCTTTTGTGTAAAACATTATTATTATTAGGTTTGGCCACTCGGGCATACTTCAGGCCCAGGTTGGGTGGAGGTAAGCTCGGTCCTATCAGAAGTTCGGTTTTTAATTTTGGGCTCAGGCTTTCTTCTGTCCTAGCTCGGCCGAGCTTTTTTGGACCAATTTTTTGGGTCAGGCTCGGACTGGCCAACCATGACCACCCGTACCGAGGATGGTGGATGGGTGTGTCACTCCTTTACATACATAATAGTGGGCCGAAGGATTCAAACCATATCACTTAGACAAACTCCTTTTTTTTTTTTTTTTTTTTGTAAAATTTTTGTTATTATTTGGTTTGGCCACGGGGGCATACTTGACTGCTGCACTAATGTGGCATACTGCAATGGGAGAGGAAGGCGACTTTGCATACTACAAAACTGCACCCAAAGAGATGACCCCTGGCCTTCTTGTGGAAGAGGATGCCGCAGCCAGAGACAAACTTCGTGCTCTCAAAATGCGTATTTATTCGTTTATATTTATACTAAAAAAATTAACCAACCGAGAGTGCAGCTTAAAGCTTGGCTTAGCCTCGACTCAATGCCACCCCTAAATAGAAATATGGACAAACTTACTAAAGATTGTGTTTGGCAGCCACCAGTGATGAAATTGTTTCATTTCAAATTCCCCCTGCATTTGTAGCCATAATGTGATGGTTGAAAATGAACTCAATTTGATTCATATATATATATCATTTCATTTTATAAAAAACCTAAGACGACTTTATTTCTAATTCTAATTAACAAATTGTAAATAAAGACTTGCACTCTCATAAATCTACACAAAATATTTAAGGTTACATATGGGTCTCAAATGTGCAAATTAGGCCTCATTGAACGGACATACCCATTAGGTCAAAGTTTGGGTTTGTACACTTTAACCCATAAATCGCTTAGCCCATGTATTGATCCCGTTAATTGGAAAAGATTATATACGAAAATCTGCTTTTCCTGATGTATTAGGATGGCATTAGGGGGTGGACACATTAGTGCTGAAAAGTGATAAGCACCCCCCAAAAAGTGAAAGTCACTTTTAGGTACTATATTCAACCCCCTAATGTCATCCTAATACATCAGGAAAAGCAAATTTCCGTATATAATCCCAGCTCGCCGGGAACAACTGCTGAAGCTGAGAGAAAGAATGAGGTCTCGAACGCCAAAAAGGAAATAAGATTTTGCTGATGATCAGAATCTAAGCTGTTTAGCCGACGAATACAATGATCTATGCAAAAATTTCATCTCGCCATTGGTGTTTCAAGCTGGAATCTTTGCGCAGGGGGACAAAAACTAATCCAAGGAGTTTCAGCCCCAGGTGTTGAGCTCCATACTTTAATAATGGCGTCTGCCTTTGTCTATGCAACAGAGATATATGGATTTACAATAGTAAAAAAATAGAAAAAATAAAAGCAAATCAAAGGGGTTTACCTTAGACTCTAATCTTACCTATTCTCTCTTTCCCCTCCTTTTGGGGCTGTCAACTCTCCGTGTAAGTGTCCGTAGTTGATTCACATTTGATTCGACTAAAGCAAATTCGGATGCACCTACATCTAATTTGTTTAAATATTTGATTCGTTTAATAAATATTCGATTATAAACAAATTGAATATGGATGCATATACATCCATCTGATTATATATATATATATTCTAAATTAAGGATATAGATAATCTTATACAACTTAAAACAATAAAACCGCATGTATATTATTATATGTGTGTGTGTATAATCGTTAACCAAAGCAACAAATCTTAATATCATTTTGAGTATCTTTGACATTTCCTCTCTCACAATTCTCACGGCCTTCATAGTTCCCAGCATTCGAACCGTCCCTAATCCTCTCGCACTCTCCCTTCTCGGGATATCGGACATATCAAAATCGTGCATCCCCTCCAACCTTATCAACATTTCGACCTCTAACCAGCCGGTCTCACATTTTGCTTCTTTTTTCCTCTCTTTCTTTGTTGATTTAGTCACCAATGTTTGCTTCTTCTTTTTTCAACCTTTCATTGACAAGGAAAGGCACCTATGTTTGTTTTGTTTTATTTTTTGTCTTTTTCTTAATCTTCTCAATAATTCTCACTCTCTAGTTTTTAGGTTTTTTTTTTTTTCAATTTGTTAATCTTTGTTCAATTTTCGGTCTTTGTAATGGTTTGATTGAAATTTTTCTTTGGAACGGATTTCTTCTATGAACTTCTTGTGAAATTCTCTAGTTTCATGACTTTGGGGCAGCGACGGGTTTAGGGCTATGCATGGCTCTTCTTCTTTACCAGCAGCAGTGGTGGTGCATGTATTTTTTTTTTGTCTATTTTTCTTCTCTCCAACCTGATCTCAGCTAGCGATGAAGATGGTCATTTAAAAAAAATAAATATGTGTCAAATATTTGAATTCACATTCGATATTCGATTGGATAAATGAAATTGACTACGAATTTCATTTACAAACATCTGTCAAATATCGGATGCGAATTCGGATGTCTTCATATCATAAACGAATCGAATACGAATGCATACATATCCGCTTCGAATTCGCTCCATTTACAACCCTACCTCCTTCTAACATCACCTTCACCAAGACTGTGCGAAGATAAAATATCGGCAACCGCCAAGCATAGGATAAGAAGAAGACAAAAAGAAACATCAAAAATATTTTATTAGTAATTTCAATACGGTAGTTTTATAATAAAATAAAACAAAATTTGTTTGTTTGACTGGTCTGAAGCCTACATCATCTTATTTTGGGAAGCATGAAACAACTATTCAAAGTTCAAACTTTATTATTTTGTTTCCTTTGTTATCTATTTTTTCTCTTATAGTATTCTAATCATACCTTCACTGGTTTGTTTTTTTTATTCATCCTGATAAAAGTTAAATGCTCTATACATAATGACATATATTTAGAAATTTTTTAGCGAGTCAAGCTTTTACTGAGTTAGTGTAGTTCGGCTCAGGCTCACTTATTAAACGAGCTTAAATGAAAGTTCAAGGTTGGCTCTGCAAGCTTTAAACAAGGCTCAGGCTCGGCTCATTGCCTCATCTAATCCCTTTAAATTTTACCCCCCCCCAAAAAAAAGAAAAACCTAGTCCCTTTAAATGGTGGGGAATTATAAGGGGCACAACGGATCATTTGCTCTATAGTTGTTAATTAATATATTGTGATTGTCTAGAAAACCACAAAATAAATATACCTCATCAAATTTAATTTTTTCGCTTTTGAGGAATCCCCTCATAGGCAGTAGGGATTTGGTGCTCCCTCATAAAGTGTCCTACCTTGCCCCCCTGAATGCAAGGGGGACACATCACTTCAAAAAGTGATTTACACTTTTTGGGGGAGGGTGTAAATCACTTCTTGATGTGAGATGTGCCTTTGCATGCAGGGACACTTTAGAAAAGGCACCAAATCCTGGGGGCCTCAACCAGGGACTCGTATCCTCTATGTCGAGAAATAAATGCGCCACCATGAGCCAAGACATAAAGGGGGGTGGGGCCCATACACTTTTTGCAGGCCCCAACCCCCCTTAGTGTCTCGGCACATGGCGACATACTATTTTCTTGTCACAAAGGATGTGAGTCCTTCAACCAAGGGTGTGGGTCCCATGCACATGCATGTGGTCCACACCCCATGAGGGGGCTGGCGAATGGTACATCCTAGACATAACATTATTTTGGTTTGGTTTAATGTGTCCCATTGTAAATAGTCGTAGCATGTTGATAGCAGTTTAACTGCTATAAGGATCCTAAGTGTTTAAGTGCTCATATATTCAATGATTTCTTCATCTTTTTTTTAACTAAATGATATTCTCAAGAGAATTCGACCACAACATCTCCTGTAGGAATGATGTCACAACCACCCGTGCTAGGGCATTGATGATCATTATTTTCTTTACTGATGTATTTTTTAGATGGTCCCAAAAACCTAGATAACTCGAGATATTTACTACAGAAGAAAATGTTTTGTGATGAAAAAGTGTCTATAGTGTGTGTGGTGAATGATAAGCTGGCATGTATTGTGTTTGGGGTTAAAAACGTCCAAAAAAAGGGTTTAGATGAAAAAGTAGGTGTTAAAAAATAGACACCAAATTCAAAGGTCCATGTGTCAATATCAATGCACGTTGATAGAGGTTTATGTCAACGCAAACAATCATTCTCCTTATCATAATTTGGTTCCAACATCATAGTATATCTCCATCTTTAAAGCGGATTTCCTATAGCCCTTTTACTATAGTCAGACTGTAGTAACAGGGGCACTGGATGACACATGTGCAGAAAAAGTGAAAAACACCCGACATTGATTCATTTTTTTGTGATGGTTCACTTTTTCTGTTCATGTGTCACCTGGTGCTTTGGTGCTACAATCCGACTACAGTAAATCCGCTTTGCTCAATCTTATACTAATTTTGTACTTGCAAGTTAGAAATACGGGTAATCATGGTTTTGGGATCAATTTAAATATAGCATGGGATTTGAATTAATTATAGTGGACCCACTATCCATTAATTAATAGGGAGCATTTGTTCTAGCCCCCCCATGTTCTTAGACCAAAGGATGTCTGGGTATAGGGTTAAAACTTAAAACCATAAAAAAGGATTTGGTAGGACCACCTGAGGTCAGCCTAAGGTAGGGCTGACATTAGGGTAAGTCACTTTTTTGGTGCTGATGTGTTGGGCCCTAATGTCAGTCCTACCTTAGGCTCACTTTAGGGGTCATTCCAAATATGAGGCGTAAAAATAGCTTTCAAAAAACGGAAAGGATGTTTTGTCCAGGACTGTACCTCTACCCCCTTACAGGGGTGTGGGCCCCACACAAAAATGTATGGTGCCCACACCTTCATGTGAGGGGGCGTAGGTACAATCTTGGATAGAACAAAGTTTCTCTTAAAAAAAAAAAAAGCATCACATGCCTACCTTTGTGTCTGGAAACATGGGGAAATATACATTTTGGGAGTATAGCATTATTGGCTGCACAAAGCATTGTACAAAGAGACTAACATTAGGGGCTGACACATGTCAAGTCTGCCTTTGTGAAATGCCTATATGTTTATCTCGGAGGGGGGTGAATAGGATATCAAAATTATTTTACTCATTTTTAAAAGTGTTGGGATTGATTTTAATTTTCTTAAGCTTACCCAATATGTGTGTGTGCTACAAGATGTGTATTCAAGTATTTTAACAAACAAGTAGAGTACAAGAGTAATAATGTGTACAAAAATAAAAAGACAAGCAATCACACACTCAATCCACAACAAAATTTATAGTGGTTTCGCACAATGACCTATGTCCACTCTTCTAAAGCTCACTGCCGAACTTAGGTATATTTCATTTAAATTGTCTAATACAATCTAGGTAAAAAAAATACAAAACCTACACTACTTGTCATTTTGACAAGCTATCCAACAACACTCGGTGTCTCTTACCAGTGTGAACTACTTTTGGTGTCTCTGTTGGAAGCAAAGCAAGTTAATAGTAATAATGAATGCAAATGAAAGTAAATATTACCACAAGTTGGTTGATGTTGTTATTTTCGCAGTGTGGAGTGTTCCTTGTTAAGCTTGTATGCTTTAGCTACCCACAAACTTCAAGCTCTTAGCTCTAGTGCTTATTGAGCTCAACCAAATGTGAGTTTCCTCTTAGAAAGAGCTCACCACAAGTTCTCAATAGTAGAAGCTTAGTATATAAGAGGAGAGAATGAGAGAGTGACATTTGAAGAATATGCTAGCTACTTTGACTCAAAATAGTGAGAGGCTCCTAGTTTTTTCAAGGGAGGAAGCTTTCAATTTGGTAAACTTTCTAACACTCTCTAGCTTGCTTAAAGTGTTTGCTATAGAGAAAAAAATTAATATTTATAAGGGTGAGAAGCACCCATAACCATAGGATATGAATATTTTAAAATGGGCAACTCTCCAGAGCTTTAGATTTTCGAAAAACGAGATTCAAAATTTGAAATAACGACTGAGGGAATAACTTTATAAGTTTGACAAAATTGCCCCTATGATCAATCACAAGTTATGTGACATATCATGACTTGTGATCGATCACGGGACTGGCTCTATGCCTAATCTATTCATCATTGATCATGAGATACGTGATCGGTCACAAAGTCAAACACTCAAGCTGTGATCCTTCTCATGATCGATCATGACAGAAGGGGCATGGCCCTCAGGTCTCTCAGTCAGGACTTAGATCTGGGTCATGATTAATTAGAACTTGATTTGTTGAACACCTTTGAAGTAACATAGGGATTTATTCTTTGGGCCCTATTTCCTTGGGTCTTTTGGAGGGTTTACCATCATACTCAGGTCCACTTTTAGGTCTATAGATGTCATGTCTAATATCCAATTCAATTAAATATTTGTTTATTTTAAAATATATGATTATAAATGAATTGAATATGCATACGTCAATATTTGATTTATTTACATTTGTAGGCCACTGTGAGGGTAATCACTTAGTAGGCCTTGCTTCTAAATACCTATTTCCCACCCATTATTTTTTCTACACCTATTCTTTCCACCCATTTTCTCTCCACACCCCCATACCTAAAATACCCCTACATCTTATCCCCTTATCCAATCTTTAAATTTCTATCTACACCACTAATCATATCCATTCTCTCTCCCTCTCTCACGTATCTCACTCCCCCTCCCTCACCCCTTTTTTCTTCTCATCTTCTTCATCCCTTCCTCCCTTCCCTTATCTCTCTTTCTTCTATACGTCTTCCCTGAGTCCCCCCTCTTGTCGTTGCCACTGCCGTTGTCAACGTTGCTGCCACTATTGTTGTTGCAAAGGTATGTATTAATTTTATTATTTTATTTTGTTTTGAAGCCCCCTATTTAGCCATACAGGTATAACTAGAAAAATATTATTGGGATTTTTTATGAGAATTTTGTTTGAAAAAATTGTTGTAAAAATTTGGTATTATCTACTGATGTATGAATATTTTTTATGTTATATGACAGATCTGGATGTTGACACTTCCCGTTATAGCACCGCTAGTCGTGCTCATGTCCCACTGATGACATTAACCAGGAGAAATCGCGTTGGTCAAATGTTGAGAGTGTCCACAGAACTGTCAGTGTCTCAGAGTTACGTAGACAAGACATACAGTATTTATATGCCGAAAACTCTAAAGAGATTGATGAGTCTCCAAATGTTCCTGTACCCCCGAAAGACCTTTCATTGGTACCAAGCTTTAGTACACATGTTGGTGCGATAATCTAGCAGCGACATGTGTTACATACTAATTGTTTTTATTCATTAATGTTATTCCATGTCGATAATTTCAAATGTTTAGATTTATTTTTGTTTGTTTTTATTGTATGAAAGAAAATCATTAAAATGCATATCCCACACTCAAAAAATTAAAGAGTGGGTATTAGAGGATCAGGATGTGCCAAATGAGATGCTGAGAGTATTGATTGGTGTTTCTGACCTTTATCCATTGATTTTAGCATCCTACCGATTTGTTAATAAGGTATTGGTGTTGGCATTTGTGGATAGATAGCATCCGAAGACCAACACTTTCCACATGCCTTTCGAGAAGATGACCATTACTCTAGATGACGTCTGAAGTCTCTTGGGGTTCTGTCATTGGTAGGTCTGTCTCATAAAGTGTCAAGAAGCTATCAGACAAGTATACGATCATATTAGCGGTTTGCCAGCTTGGATTTTTGCTCAAGCAGACGATGAATGAGCTTGCAATCGTCCGGGGCCAATCTTTGAAAATAAAGTGGCTGAGGGATTTGTTTAGCCAGGTTACTAACTTTAATGATGCAACCCGGATTGAGTGTGTAACCAAGGCATATTTGTTATTTTTATTGAGTTGTACGCTATTCACCAACAAGTCCATGACACGGGTGCTTGTGATGTATTAGATGCTATTGACCGACCTGTCAATGTGGGAGTAGGCATGGGGTGTTGCAGCCCCAGCCTATCTGTATCACCAGTTGGGAATGGCTAGTTGGGTTGGTGTTAAACAGATGGTAAGATACATCACACTGCTCGAGGGGTGAATATATGAGCATTTTCTCCATTTCACAACTCATCGTAACATATATTACAGTGGGTACGAGTCATGGGTGTACATATATGGACTTCTCAAAAAAAAACTAGGCCGCTTGAGGATAATCTGTTAGCCTTGCAGGAGGCTATTGACGCATTAGGCGTTAATGATGTATTACATTAAACTTGCGTTTGCTTACTTGAATTACGTAGATTTTTACTTAAGTTATGTACATTTAATTATTAACTTGATTACTTAATTGGCGTTCATTTTAACTTATTTTTGTAAGTGAACTGGACACCTTATGAAGACAGTCAAAGCCAATATCCATTTATAGATATTACATTATATCATGGCATGCTAAAGTGCATTGATGTGATAGTGCCTTATCATCCGAACAGGGTGTTGAGGCAATTCATTCAAGCTCAGTATATTCCTCCCCCTCCACTATCCCCACGTTAAGCTGAGCTCGGTGCCTTATCTACATACTATCAGGTCGAGTATCCATACATTGATAAGTTATGGGAAGGGTGGAGTAACCACGTGCTTTGCCCTGATGAGCGATCCACTTCAATTTCTTATCATGGAGAGTTTACTTCGAATTACATGAAGTGGTATGCACATGTGTCCCACCTGTACGTGTAGAACCCCGAGTATCGATCCACCTATGCAGGTCAGTCTTCTAAGAGTAGCACACCCTCAGTGTCAGTTGATCTACATCTTAGATGTGCAATAGGCCTTATCGATTCTGTTGTCATGCATGATTTGGATGGGCATCCAGAGGACATGCTCAATATGCTCAAAGAGGTTTGACAGATGTTTTAGGAGATTCTTATCGATTAAACCACTGCTCCCATTGCTCACGATGACCGCACTTTATTAACATTATTTTGTAAGCGCAATAGAAACATGCCGTAGAGAGAAGAAATAGATGACATGTATTTTTATTTTACTAAATGATGACATTTTCCCTATAATTGTACAAGGGATGACCTGCAGGTTCAAACAAACCTATTTATTTGTTTGTTTTTTCATTCTTTTTTTTTAGAATGCGTACATTGGTTTTTTTTTTGTTACATTCCAATTGTAGCATTATGTAAATGGGCGGGCGATATTGGGCAGAGAAATGGTTTTGTCATCATAAAGAATTCTTCATTAAGAAGTCAATGTCTGGTAGTTCCTTAATAACCAATAAAACCACAAAGACAATTAAATCATATATGTAATACAATACAAATCCGTCATAGAACACAACATAGCTTTATTATCAAAAAATAAAAAAATACAATATCATTGAATACATAAATCATCTAAATCTATTGTCTATTGTGTGGCTGCATCCGAACTAACAATACCATTGAATTCTTGTATCGGGAGTTGATTTGCTGGAAGCTCCCATCTTGTTGCACCGGCATATTGATACCAATACCAGTTCGTTGTTATATGTGGAATATGATGACTCGATTTTAAAAAAACCTGCAAAAATATGATAATATTATATAATGTTCAAAACAATTATAATAACATCATAATGGAATGAGTAACAATAAATACCTTAATGAAATGATTTCCATTAATGAACCTGATAACAATTTATTTTTTGACAGTTGCAGTTGATGGATTTTATCTAAGTGGCAAGAATGTTAGGCATTGGTGCATGCTCAAGTAATATAGGATAACATTGTAAAGCGATGCTATGAGATATTCGCAGCCTGGCATGGTCATTTAATAGGCATATACATGACAATCATTAAGGCATGATAGTATATGTATTATCTCCTCAACTTTCTCACAAGTCCCATATATCTGTTCATAATGTTGCTTATAACTATGCAACTCGTTTAACAAATCCACTTTTATCTGTCGCCAATCATGTTCGCTAAATCATAGCAATCCAACAATTGCCTTGATTGAATCCACAATTTTCGTCAGCCACCACATCTTTAACTTGTCAAATATAAAGCTTTAACCTTGTTGGAAATACCTCAACAAACGATGTTGACGAGTGTTTTGTCTTACAAAAAAATAATAAAACATAATATGTTAAATAAACAAACACATCATCATTTACATTGTTATAAATATAATAATTACCTTTTCCATCTGTCTCCTTATAGGTTTGGATTGTCAGGATTGTAATGGAGTAGCAACAATAGCTGTAGTTTTGAGCGGAGAATGACTATCGTACACTGAAGATAAAAATTTTAAATGCAAACGGTTCATGCCACATAGATGTGTCAATTTTCCCGTGTGGGCGACCTTGCATTATTGACTTCACCTCCAGTTCTATCAGGTGTGAATTGACTCTTAGTTTGACTGGTTTTAGGTACTTAGCATACCAAGCTTACGTCAATGTGGATGTATAGAATCAAAGGGAATTGAGTGACCTCGCCCCATGTAGTGTGCATGATAATTCATGTATGCATCGACAAATACAATCACATGCAACATCATCAATACCAACAAATTTGGTCTGTTTATTTTCAAACAAAACTATCTCCACCGCCTTTATAGAAATGTTGCCTCGAAGCTCTTTAAATTCGGAAGACTTAAAGTTTTGTTGGATGACCATATTATTCTTCTCGAAAAATGTTTTTATACTTGTATGCTGCAACTTAAGCAACATATGTATACTTATCAAAGAAGACTCAAAACCCCCCTTACTCGATTTGAGTTGCTTCTCTAGTTTTGTATGCACTCTCAACCTTATTCGTTGTAGTTGTCCCAAAATGCATCTATTTATCCATCAAAGCAACCACAAAACTATCTTTATATACATCTAGCTAACTGCTTTGCATATATTCGAGTGCATCTGGATATGTGTTAAATTCTTTACTCAATAATGCGAGATATTTTGATGTATTATTCTCTTGTCGATGACAACACCAATAGGTTCTAACTAATGATGAACCTATCCCACATCTCTTTTGTCAAAAATATTTTCTTATACTTTGCAAGAACATTCATATTGATGTATCATTTGCACAATAAATATGCAGTAGAGGGAAACACTGTAGAGATTGCATTCATTGGAGCCAACTCCCTGACCATCACAATAGGACGTTGAATAGTACTATCATCCATTAAACCACACAAAATACCCATTGCTCATGTGAAGTTATATTCTTTCTCATATTGGAGATATGTAAAAGCTACAGACATGACCATGCTAGTTATGTTAATTCAACAATCTCTAAAATGAGCATACAATACATTTTCGTCCTGTGGGTGCAATCAATGATCAAAACATGCAGAAATGCACACAATAATTCCAAATTAATCGGGTGTGCCAAAAACAAATTAATCATTGTATCAGTATCATCGATTTTCCTATGCCACTCAATGTATCTATGCTCTGCTAACTATCCCAATAGTTGCTGCATTTAAGATATCCTACCATTTTTAGTTATTTTATGACTATGACATGCATTGTATGTTGTCTTTATTGTGGTAACATTTAAGGGGTTTCATTGTTTCAGTGCAACAAAAAAATGTCATTTGGTCGTACCATGCTCTTTGACATGTTAACCAACATAAAGTATTTTTTTTCTAATAGTTTTTCATTATAGGAATGTCATTCGAGATGATCAACAACTAGGTAATTATGTACACCACATACTACTAACAAAATCCAATAATCATCAGTGGGTAGCTTTTTGTCATTTAATTCAAACGAATATTCACATTTCTTGGTACCTAACACATGTTTTTTTTATTGTGTGACATATTTACATTTCTTATACTTTTTGTACTGCCCACTCCTCTCACGTGCAATGGTAATTATTGGTTTTTTTGAGAAACCACCAGAATCTGACTTCTTAGTAACAATGACGAAACCATTTATCCGCCCAACATCGGTCACCCACTTACATAATGCTGCTTGACTATTGAATATCTATACATAAAACAATAACATAAAAATCGAAACATAATAATTCAAAAAATCTTTGCGTAATAACTAAAATAAAAATCAAACAACTTTCCTTCATGCATGATAAACTCACTAGCATAATCCATTACCATCTTGATAAAAACCTCGTTGAATTGGGTCGGAACATCAACCTCTATTTGGAACATCACAACAAAATGGTCAATATACACATTCATAAAATAATAATAAAAACATATAGATATGTTTGGCCCTGTATGGCTGAACCAAACATGAAAAACAAAATTATACAAAACGAAAAATACGTTTTGTAAAATGATTTTCTTGTTTCAATTCGACTCTTTGATGATCCATTGAGCGATTACTATATTTTAGAACAACAATAAATAGAAAAAAAGAAAAGTGATTGGTTTTGGAGAAAGAGTTTAGTATTGGAGAAAGAGAGGAAAATGTTGGGATCGGTTTATGGACGCTTCCCTTAACAAACGCTCATCACTACTTCTTGTTAGGGGTTGATACATTAGCGTTGAAAAGTGATTTTCACTTTTTTGGGGGTACATATTCATTTTTCGG
>JAOXJP010107291.1:0-14215 GCA_025762735.1 Platanus orientalis | reverse complement strand
AGAGAGAAAATAAAGCAAAAAGCAATCACACCATAAGAGCAAGACGATTTATGTGGTTCGGCTTTGAAGCCTACGTCCACGGGCGAAAACGGAGAAGAGCTTTTACTATGATCGAAGAACAGAGATTATAATGAACAGTGTGACGACATGGAAATCAAGAAAACCCTAAATATAAATCCCAAAACCCTAATTTGCGCGGGTCAGATCCGGACCCCAAAGCGGATATAAAACGGGTCAGAAAATTTTTCGGATCATATTCGGGTTTTTTGGATCATCATCCCACGTTATATCTCGGGTTGAATACAAGACATTAACCCAACACAAGTCAACCCGCTACTCATGTTAATTGTGTTCATCTTATGGTTACAAGGACACAAGACAGTACTAGAAAGCTGAAGCTTCTCAATATCACAACAAAGTACCCACTTCCTTCTTGTTACCTAGCACCTTCTTTTGCAGACTCCATTCCATCATCCGTCACAATGGCTTTCAAAAGTCCTCAATGGAAGGTTGTAATGGCAGAAACATTTCATGCTCTCCTCAAGAATGGCACTTGGACTTTGCAACTTCCCAAGCCCAATACCAACATTGTGGGATGTAAATAAATTTTTCGAATCAAGAAGCACATTAATGGCACTACTGAATGCTATAAAGTTTGGCTAGTTACAAATGGTTTCCATCAACAAGAGGGCATTGATTATGATGAAACATTTAGTCATATTGTAAAACTTGTCACTATCTGTACCATAATATGCTTAGCTATAGGAAGTGGTTGGCCACTTTGCCAACTTGACATCAATAATGTGTTTATTCATGGATATCTCAATGAGGAAGTCTATACGAAGAAACCACCCAGATTTAATGACCCACATTTTCCGAGTCATGTATGTCAATTGTGAAAATTTCTATATGGGTTCAAACAAGCTCCTCACACTTGGTTTACACGCTTAAATTTATTCTTGGTAACACAAGGTTTTGTGCCCTCACAAACCGACACCTCATTGTTCATTAAATCGATACTACAATCGGTTACATATACATTGGTCTATGTTGATGATTTAACTGTCATTAGAAGCTTGCAAAATGCTATCAACGATCTTATTCATCAACTCGGTCGTGAAATTTACTACCAAGGATCTAGAACAACTAAATTTTTTCTTGGGTATTGAGGTCATTCACACCCCTCATGAGTTATTGCTCATTCAATGACATTATATTGCCAATATTCTAAAAAAAAATGCTCAATGGAAGATACCAAACAATTTCCAATCCATTTTCTCTAAATACAAAGTTTTGTCAATCTGTGGGAAACCTGTGATGCTATACTCTATCGCAACGTAGTTGGTGCACTCCAACATGCAACCATTACACGTCCCGATTTTTCCTTCTCTATTAATAACGTTTGTCAATATATGCAAAACCCTATGGTTGCTCATTGGTCAACAGTCAAACGTATATTACGTTATCTTAAGGAAAGCATTGATCTGGCCTTGCCAATTCGACATTCGTGTTCTTTCAACCTCTTGGCTTATTTAGATGCCAACTAGGTTAGGTGTTTAGATGATCGGAAATCTACAGATGATTATGTCATATTTTTTGGTCCCAACCTCATCTCTTGGTCATCTCAATAGCAAAAATCCGTTGCCCGATCTAGTACAAAATCCAAATATAGATCATTGGTTGATGCTATGGCTAAATTAACTTGGATTCAATCTTTTATTCAAGAACTTCATGTTGCTCAACCATTCTGTCCCATTCTTTGGTGTGATAATATTGGTGCCACTTATCACTACTAATTCCATCTTTCACAATAGAATGAAACATATCTAAATAACTTTTCATTTTGTTTGTGACAAAGTGGCAAAACGCTCTATTGAAGTTCGTTATATCTTCACTAGGATCAAATTACCAACATACTCACAAAGCCATTATCCACTCCAAGGTTTTAATTCTTACGTGATAAGCTCAGCCTACAATCAAGGCTGCTTCACTTGCGGGGGCATATTAGAGATTAAGATATGATTCCCAAAGAATCTTAACCGATCTCATCATCTCCACTAAATCAGCTTGATGACCGAGCCTCCTTGACTCAACAAATTGAAGCTTCATGGATTCAAAAACTCTAAACTGCAGATCTCCTTGTTGACCGAGTCTTATGGACTCAATAAACTCTGTTGTGTAGAATTGTTAGACTTTGATTGATTACATGTATCACACTAAATAGTTTATCTCTATATATGCACACCAATACCAATATGTGAAAGACATCAATTGAACAATAATATTTAATTTATATTATGTTCTTTTATATATCAAGCCAGCATTTTCATAAGGAGAATGATTGTTTGTGTTGACACATACCTCTACAAGCATGCATTGATTGTCACATGATGGGTTTTTGAATTTGATGTCTCTTTTTTAACACCTGCCTTTTCATCTGATCAGTTTTTTTGATGTTTTTAACCCCAAACACAACACATGTCAACTTATCATTCACAATACACACTACAAACACTTTTTCATCACATAACATTTTCTTCCTTTTCACAATTCATAATTGTTTTATGAATCTTAGTATATGATCTATAATTAAATCTTGGTACTGAAATGAATAGTGTGCTTTGAAAGTTATTGGTAGAAGAAGGGTTGTCTACTCTCACAATGTAACCAACAACAACAACAAACAACCTTATCCCAATTATTTGGGGTTGACTACACAAAACCTGTTCCGCTATTCCGCTTTGTTTAGGGTCTTATCTACTGTTAAATTACAAGTTGCCATGTCCCTCTTTACTACCTTCACCTAGGTCAATTTTGGTTTTTCTCTAGTCCTTTTAGCACCTTCAACTTGTATTGTCTCACTCCGCCTTACTAGTACAATCATTGGTCTTCGTTGCACATGCCCAAACCATCTCAATCGACTTTCCCTCATTTTATCACCTATTGGCGTTACCCTTAAACTCCCACGAATGAATTCATTCCTAATTTTATCCTTTCTAGTCTTACCACTCATCCATCTCAACATTCTCATTTCAGTCACACTCATTTTATGTACTTGTTGTTTGTTGGCTACCCAACATTCTGCTCCATAAAACATGACTAGTCTTATAGTTGTCTTGTAGAATTTCCCTTTAATTTTAGTGGTATTCGTTTATCACACAACACTCCAGAAACACCTCTCCACTTCAACCATCCCGCTCTAATTCTATGAGCAATATCATCTATAATATTTCTCTCTTTGTGCATAATTGAACCAAAATAACGAAAATGGTCACTTCACAACGTAGCTATTTAACATAATTGAAGTATGAAGATTATGTCCATAAGAATGTTGCGGATCAATCTGTCAACAAGAATAGGAATAAGAAATTAAAAATCAATATGGATTCATGTAATCAACTACTAATTTTAGTTAGAAGTATTTAATGTCTACAACTTACTGTGACATTCAAGTAGGGCCAGTCATAAATAAAAGATAAGGTTAAGGGTAAACAAATAATTATATATTACAAAAAACCGTTTTGGGTAACATTTTATTTTATTTCATTATTTGAAAATTTCATCAAAATTATGGTTCATTTGGCAAAATTCCCTTGAAAAAAAAAGAGAAAAAACGATGTTGGTCCTTGAGTAATGGGTGTGTCATGTGTTTTGTCTATATGTTTACATGGAAAGAGGGAAATGAAGCAAAGTGAAATGAAATATGATATTCCTCAAATTTCTAAAGGGTGTTTGATTGCTAGTAGAAAGTTGAGGGAAAGTTCAACACTTTATAACTCCCCAAAGAAATTCTGAAGTTTTCTTAACAGAAAATGTTACTTTCATTTGGGAAAGTTGAAAAGAATATTAGAAAATTGATTTCAATCCCCAAACTTTTGGTAAGTCCAAAACGAAGAAACTCGCATACTTCTGAAAGTTATTTTACTCTCTTTTTCCTCTATTTTTACAACCTTCCATGCAAATAGATGGAAAAGAAATCAATAGATCATTTATTTATTTAGTAACTAGTGCCATAAATTGTTTGAACTTTTCTTTTATCCAAATTGGAGATGTCTTAAAGCTTCCGGAGTTATTTTAGGGATTTAATCTCCAGAGGTTACGTTTTTCAAATCTGTACGAAACTATGTACCTAATGTCTATAACTAATGCTGATGGAAAAAAGAATGGAATAGAATTTTGATAATTCGAATGGGGATAGATCCGACATAATGGGTTTATTTTGTTTTGTTATTTTGGTTTTATATCTTCTTTTATCTTAGCACTGTTTGTATTGTTGATATTCTTGGTGAATTTTCTTCTTATTTAATATTATATATGTATATTTTTATTCATAATTTTTTAGGCCTTCAAGCGTATAAAAATGAGCCCAGCAAATATTCTGTGATGCAAAATGCCCCTGTAGTGTCGATGGTGAATTATAAAATGACACGTGTTGTTTTAGTAAAAGTCCAAAAAAGTGTTCTGTGGAAAAAGTAGGTGGTAAAAAACAAAGACATCAAATTTTAAAAAACACATGTCTCAATCAATGACACGCCCTTAGAGGTCTGTGGTGACAGAGACAATCATTCTTAAAAAATGAGGGGTGTTGGTTGTTTAATCAATTTAGGTGGATAGAGACCCGTATTATTATTTTATTTTATTTTTCATTTTTGATAATGATAGAGACCTTCACCATCGAATTATCCAATGGATTTGTGTTCCATCGCAATAATGCCAAAAAGCAAAGCAGGTATATGACGGATGAAAGACATAAAAGTTAAAAAGATCACACCCTTGGCTCCCCTAAAAATTGTAACGTTAGACATTCCAAATAAGATCACACCCTTGGCTCCCCCAAAATTTGTAACGTTAGACATTCCAAATCCCTCTCTCTCTCTCTCTCTCTGGTTTTTCTTCTAAAATTTGTTTATTTTTTAATCTTTCTCTCTCTCTGGTTTTCCTTCTAAAATTTATGTATTTTTTAATCCGCCAACAACATCCTTCCACTTGAGAAAAAAAGGGTTTTCGACCTGCCCAACTAATCAAATTTACTTGGGTCCCTAAAGATCCGCTTGGATTTCCATTTTGTTCCACTCGAAAGCTTTGTATCTATCGAAAAGTTCTTCAGTGTTTTTTTCATCATCCTGGTTTTTCCCAATCATTTTCTGTTTTGCTTTCTGCTTTATCTTGGAAGTTTCGATATCTGTAAATTCTGGGTCTTCTTTTTCGTTCCTAATTTCGTAAAGAAATGGCGGTTTCGGCTTTCAAATCCACCTCCAAAAGAGGGAATTTGGGATCTTCCTCGACTACCAAATCTTCTGCAAAAGACAGTAGTTCGGAGAACTTTACTAAAAAAGTTCCCCATCGAAGATCCAGAAGCGTAAGCGCTTTGTCGAGAAATTACCCAGAAATATCATCTTCGTCCCCATCGACCAGCGCTGCTGATTATTTGAGTAAAAGGGATAATCCCTTGTTCTGCAGCAGTAGCCCATCACCCCCAGAGGCCGTTGAATCAGAAGACATGATTAGAATCGCCAAATTGGGTGAAAATGCATCCAAATCAACTAACCCATCTACGAAATTAGTGGACAGTGGGGTTTCAGATAGCGGAAGAGGGCGATCTGCAACGAGACAATCCGATTATATGAATCGGTCATCGGGTACTCGAAAGGAATTAGGCCGAAGTTTGTCAAGGGTAGACATGGGGCGCCGGCGATCTGTGTCAAGAGGCCATTATGGAAACTCTGAGGTTTGAGCTTCCTTTTCTTATTGAATCTTGATATCTGCTATTAATTTTCCTTAGTTTGATTTGGGCTTATGAAAATTTAATTCATTTCGCTGTAATGTTACTATTAGTGTAATTTTGTGTTTACAGAGTGAAGTTGAACAAGAATATAGTTTATCGTCAAGTTTCAGAAATGGAAAGAATGTGAATTTAGCTCCCAACTTGGGAAAGAAAGAAACTGTAGCCACAAGTGCTTCTGAATTGTCCAATCGGACTAGGACTTCGCAAAGATGGTCTATTCAGCACCCGGTTTTGGAACCTTCAGATGGTTCTTCTGTAAGTTTGGTGAAGACCTGTTAAATTCTTTCCTTTTCATGATATTCTAGAAATATAATTTATGTCATTCAATGCTATGGGTTTGATCTATTTGTGTGTATTAGTCCTGTGTGCAAACTCTGAATTTGGAAGATGGGATTTCTACTAGTTCCCTTTCAGAAGCTGAAGAGAAAACTATCAAAGCAGTCTTTGAACAGATGAAGGTGCAATCTTACCCTGGTCCTTTGGTTTAGAAATGATAATATTACATACATGGCTGATTTTGATAAACTTGGATCTTGCATTTTGTAATAGGCTGCTTTCTATCTAGTGGTGAATGTTAAAGATTGTAATGGATTAAATTTCCTGATAAATCATATTCTCAGTCTTTCCAGAACGATTGTCCGGCTAGTGATTCTGGTACTGGTGGGATATATGAAACTGTTCGATCTGAAGTGAGGCGTGCTATTTCTGAGATCCAGAGTGGCCTTGAAAATGTAAGTTTTTTGTTTTTATGGATTGGACACAAACTTCCTTTTTTTATTTTTGCAAGATAATAGTGAATCCTTTTAATAAGGAGAAGCGGAAAATAAAGTGCAAGGACAACACCCATCAGAAGATTACAAGGATAATGAGAGAGAGACCCCACTAGGCCAGCAAAAGTACCCCATCAGCCTGGTATAGAAGACCTTATGAACAAACATAGTCTTGGCCATTCCCTTGATTGGTTAGTTAGTCTACTATGGAGTTGGCTGATCTAGGCATCTAGTGAAATGAGGTATTCGGCAAGGAGGCAATAGATTGGATCTCTTTGATGATGTGGAAAAATCTCCAAGGGCCCTTTGAGCAGGACATGGACCAAGTGATCACAATGGTTGAGTCACCCGTGATCATTAATTGCCAATGTCCAGTGATCTAGCAGCCCTGAGACCAAAGAGAAATACTTTCCTTAAGACCAAAGAGAAGTACATTGGCCTCTGCAAGGATAGAGTCATCCACACCATTAGAGCCTGAGTAGTTCTGAATTACCAAATTAGTACTATCATGAAGATCTTCTCCGATCAGCGAGGGATCACTTGAATACCTGTAAGACCTATAAAAGTGGAGAAAACAATAAGAAAGAGAGGAGAAAGTGTAAGATGAGAGAGAGAAAGAGAAGGTGAAATACGAAAGATGTGGTTAATCGTATGAGAGTGTTTTGTCTCTCCATACGTAAGGGTATTATTCATAAAAGTTTGTACATCAACACAATGATCTATATATGTACTTATAGTATGCCATAAATACCCTTAAGATATACATTCCTTCACTCCCCCTTAAGTTGGAGAATAGATATTGAGCATTCCTAGCTTGCTCACTATAAACATGAACTAAGCCCCACTCAGACCCTTAATAAAGATGTCGGCCAGCTAATCATGAGTTTGGATAAAGGAGGTACAAATATTGCTCTTCTTGAGATGGTCTTTGATAAAGTGACGATTAACCTCCATGCTTAATTCGATCATGTTGCACAGGATCATTTGCAATACTGATGGCAGCTTTGTTGTCACAATAGAAACTCATAGGTCCCTATATGTGAAATCCCACTTCAGATAGCAACATTTTCAACCGAATAATTCATAAATTTTATAAGCGATAGACCTAAATTCTGCTTCTGCACTTGATCTGGTTACCACAAACTGCTTTTTACTATTCCAAGTGACCAAGTTTTCCCTCCAACGAAGGAGTAATATCCAGATGTAGACCAACGATCTGTGAGTGATCTAGCCTAGTCAGCATTAGTATAAATCTCAACACGATGATGACCATGTCTCTTATATAAGAGACTCATTCCTGAACAACCCTTTAAGTATCTGAGGATCCGATATAATGCCTCCGTATGTATGCATGAATTAACTAATAACATTTACAACATATGTGATATCTAGTCGAATAAGAGATAAGTAGATGATGCACCCCACCAATCTTTGAAATCTCTCAGCATCAATGAACCTCACATTGTCATCTTTTTTTAATCGATGATTTACCTCAATTGGTGTAGTATAAGGTTTGTAACCTTCCATACCAGACTCTTTTAACATATCCAATATGTACTTTCCTTGAGACAGAAAGATTCCTTGTTTAGCTTTGACAACTTTAATCTCAAGAAAGTATTGTAGAGATCCAAGATCCTTAAACTCGAACTCTCTTGCTAAATTTTCTTTCAATCATGTCACTTCAACAAGATTGTTTCTTGTGACAATAATGTCATCAACATATACTATTGAAGCTGTCACTTGAGAACCCTGTTTCTTGACAAACAAAGTGTAATTGGCCTGAGCTTGCTCATATCTAGATTTCAACATGGCTGATCTAAATCTCTCAAACCATGAATGTAAGGATTGCTTCAGACCATACAATGCCTACTTTAACTTACAGACGTTCTTTTAGCATACATTATACGAAAACCTAGTGGAGTAGCCATATATACTTCTTCCTCTAAGTCTCTGTATAGGAAATCATTTTCACATCGAATTGAAAAAGTAGCCAGTTTTGATTCACTGTTAGAAAGATGAACATCCTTACTAAATTCATTTTGGCTATCTGCGAAAATGTCTCCTGGTAGTCTATGCCAAATATCTGAGTATACCCTTTTGCAACGATGCATGTTTTATACCTCTCCACAGATCCATCCGACTTATATTTGACTGTGAATACCCACTTGTACCCCACCAGTTTCTTTTCTTTGGGAAGAGTAACTAACGCCTTCATTTCCTTAACCATTGCATCCTTCCATTTTTGTTGTGCTAAGGCTTCAAGTATACTGTAAGGAATAGAAACAGAAGGCAAGGTCATAGAAAAACTACGAAAAGAGGGTGATAATGAGTCATAGGACACAGAATTTGACATGGGGTGTTGAGTATAAGTTCCAACACCCTTTCTATAAGCTATGGGCATATCCAAATCATCATGAAATGAAGAAGGAAGAAAAAGATTGTTATCACTCTCAGGAATTGGTTCAGAAGTCAGCTGCTAGAGTGGGTCATGATAACTCATGTCTTCTTGTGCCTCTTCCATGTGCGTTCTTTGTTTATATCTTTGTGTATATACTTGCAACTCCCCCTTGTTACCAACACTACTACTTTTGCCATTAAATTGATACAATGGAACGAAGACAAAAATAGGAACAGGAACTGGAGTAGAGTCAGACAACTTTTCACTTACAAACTACTTCCTCTGAAGAGATATCCCATGAGTCGAAAAAAAGGAATAGACTCAAAAAACGTTACATAGTGAGACACAAAGTAATGACGAGTAAGAGGATGAAAGCATTTATACCCTTTCTAATTCAGCCTATAACCCAAAAATACACATTTAAGTGTCTTTGGATCTAATTTGGTGTGATCAGATTTGGGTACATGGATATAACAAATACATCCAAAGGTTTTGGGTGGTAAAGGAAACATGGATGAGGCAAGAAACAAGATTTCAATTGGGGCTTTTTGAAAAAGAACACATGAATGCATTCGATTAATGAGGTATGCTGCAGTTTGAACAGCTTCAGACCAAAATGTCCGACGCACATCCATGGTAAACATGATTGCATGGGCAATCTCCAGTGAATGTCTATTCTTTCATTTGGTCATCCCATTTTGTTTAGGAGTACCCGAACAAGTAGTCTGATGAATGATGCTAGAGGTATCAAGGAAAGAGGAGAACTCTTGAGAAAGGTGTTCACCACCATTGTCAGACTGCATGATTTGAAGTTTAGTGTTAAACTGTGTAATAATCATACTATGGATGTGTTTGAAGGCTGCAAAGACATCACATTTGCTCTTTAACATGTAAACTAAAGTAGCACGAAAATAATCATCCACAAATGTTACAGCTATAGGGTTATAAACCCTTTTAAAAATTTTGAGGCAAAGTTTATAAAATACCCCCTCTATTGGCTCACACGACCACCCTATTTAAGCGTCTAATTGATTAAAAAAAATAACATAAAGTACCCAAACTACCCTCTAAACATTAACCCCCTAACCTATGGCTATAAAAGCCTTATTACATATTGAAAAATCAAATAAAAAAGCCCTAAAACATTCTTTACCAAGGACATCTGCCCCCTTTGTTCTTTCTTTGGGTAATCTTGGACTTTGGCTTCCAAAGAGGATAAGTTTTCTTCAGAAATTGTAGAGCTGCTGCATTAACTCCCCCTTTCTTGGAAAACTCAATTCCGTTAAGTTAGGGTGGAGGTCCTAAATTTAACACCAAAATTTCAACTACAATTATCAAAACTTTTGCCATGTACAATTTTTATTATTATTTTTTTAAAATAATACAATAGTTATACCAAGTAACTAAAAAACCGTGGCTCTGATACCACATGTAAAATAAAATTAAAATCCACAAAATCTCTTGGTATATCATATGAAGATAATCATAGGGTTCAATACATACCTGTTGCCATGTTGTTCTAAGAAAGGAATCAAGATAAATTAGTCTTCTACTTGTTGAAATAGCCTTAACCTTCTATCTTGATACGATGGAATAGCCTTCTACTCTCTCCTACACCTAAAGCCTTGCAATCTTGATGGAAGACCCAAGAATAAATAGTGGGAGCTGGCCAATCCTTTTGTTAGACCTAGCTTGATACTTTCATTACTAACATAGGGAAACCAGTTCTCTCATCAACAACCCAATGAATCATTATCAATGATCCAATGAATCATGATCAGTGATCCAATAAATCATGATCAATGATACAATGAATCATCTAATCAATGATCTGATGAACAAGATTGTCATGTACCTAAGTAACACCAAAGGTAATCCCATCAATGACCTAGAGAACATGAAAAGTCCCTCACATTAATGATCTGGAGAATATAAAAGGACTCTCATAATGGATGACATTGTATTTAAATGCACACCATATATTGTGCTAGGCTATTTAATGGATGACATTGTATTTAAATGACTCATGAAGACCATACTTTAATGGGTTCCACATAATGCTTAATACTTTATTTTCTTATTTTTCTCTCCACCTTTTATTTCTATAGTTATGGTCTTCAGTTTTATAATATGTAGCTGTTTCTGAGAAAAAGTAGGTTTAATAGGAAACATTGATTAGATAGCACTCTTTTGTCTTTTAGATTTTGTCATTTTTGTTCGTGCATTCTGTTCCATTCATTACTTGTATTGTGTTATAGTCTTTTGTTAATTCTTATTTGTTCGCTTCTGACAAGTTCAGGCTATTCAAAGGAAGAATCCCACCATTATTGGAATGACCAATGTTCTTGACATCCCTTCTGAATTGGTTAACCCAGAGGCAGTTGAACTAGTCTCTGACATTAGAAGGGAATATGTCAGAAAGCTTGAGCAGGTAATTTTACCTCCCATGTATCAGTTTAGAATTGGATGTAAAGGCTTTATATGTTGCTTTTGGTGTATATTTCAGTCTCAATAGATCTCAATAGAAGTAAGTCATGGAAACCATGGTAATATTATTGAGATGTGTGTAAATTTTGGGAACTATGGAAACATTAGGAAACTACAAAAAATATGCACCGGTAACACATACTCGCGTTCATTATTCATGTGATGCAAGCAATAAATGCAGGTAAAAAAATAAAATGCATGGGACCTATGATACAGCTTGTAGTTGCTACCATCTCTATCTGACACCTTGTACCTCATAGTCTTCATTAGAAAATTCCAACCATAGATGTAATTAATCCATTGGTCATAAGATCTAAGAATTTTGACAAAGGTGTTGAGGGAAGCATAGACATACAAACATTTAAAACCGCATTAATTATGGTGCAATATGATGTGATATGATATGCTTTTGTTCCAATAAATTTATAAAATGGGGAAAAAAGCTTGATATGTCGAAAGGAAATATAATAAAAGATTCTGTGTTCATATATGTATACAAACTTTATATGCTCCCTCTTGTCAGACATTCCAAATTCTGACAAGCAATACATAGCGTATTAAACAATATTTTTGTTCATGGTATTTCTTTGTTTTGTACCTCCACAAAATTGAAATTGTCTTCCAATTTGCAGTCCCAGGAGCGAGCTAGGAAACTTCGAGCTGACCTGGCTGTTGAGGAGCATCGTGGGAAAGAATTTAGTAGAATTTTGAAGGAGATACTTCCAGATCCAAAGGCATCTGATATACAGAAATCTCGAAGTAAAAGAAAAGTAAGTTTGAAGTGCTTTCAGACAGACATTTATATTATTTAGTAAATTCTCTATGCTAGCTATGTGGCTGCCTTTGAGCAGCTTCCAGAACAGCCATGTTGTGAACATGTGGTTCCATTTAGACCATTACCTGCTTGTGGGCTGTATTTGAACAGAAATCATGTTGGTCAAGTGTGAGTCCCATTCTTTTTGGAATTTACAATTTTTGGCCATGGAGAGTACATTTAAACCCACATTCAGTCAATGTGGTTCTTGGACATTTCATCAAACAGGGTCCTTCCACATGCAGGTTTTGACGAACCTGCATGTGCATTTGCATAGATTGGGAATTCTCTACTTATCGGAGCAAAGCTCTCCATGCATATTCATGTGTATCATGACTGGAGTTTTGGCTTGTTTTCCTTCAAATGTTTTGATGGCACTATGGTGACAGACCAGCATCGAGCGGAGGAAGATGTCCAAGCGACTGACAGAAGAAGCCTTGAATTATTTTGATGAGTGTGTATCAATATCAACATTTGATAGTTCTGATTTCTCAGCACCAGAGGACCCACTACTCAGCTTAGTTCCAGCTACATCCTTGGTTGGTGGCAGTAGACTGCTGCCAGGTGGAAGTTCCAGTACCTCGACCTCCTTTTGCTCTGATGGTCACTTCAATCCTAACAAGGTCTTTCTCTTCACTGCTGATGTTTATCTATCTACTATTATGCCCTAAACCATTCTGAGAAGTCTTAGTTGAGTACTTAGCTTCACCAATCTAACGAGGACAGTTCAATTTTTGACAATTAACAACATTGGATTTGTGTTTAGTATCCAACAGATATGGTACACATGCTGGCACATTATTATTAATCAACGAGAAAGTGAATTGCTTGCATCAGCATGGCTAAAACCCCATGGTCTCATACTTTAATTGGACAACTGTTCAATGAACTCTCATTAGAATTTTATTCAGTCCACTCTAATGTAGCATGCATGAGAAAGTGATATGCAAAGAGATCCACAGAAAAATAAAGTAGCAAATCAAAATATAAACTAGATTCCTACACAAATCAAATGCACTTTAAGTATAAGGAAAATGAACTAGTAATGAAACTAACCAACCTAACAAGCAAAGAACACATAAAACCTGAGAAATTTAGTGACTATATGCTTAATTATCAATTACCATTCATACTAAAGATAGCTAAACATTCAATGAATATAAACCTACTAAAAGGAATGAAGATAAGCTATAATTTAGGTGACGGTTAGGGGGCTGGTAGAAAATATATTAGCTAGATATGGGTGTGGAAACATGGTTTTAGGATCATATTTGCAGTAGGGTAAGCAAAGGGTTGAAACTAACTAGTATATGGGCTAAGGCAATGTAATCAAACCTGGCCAGCAGCTTGTAGGAGATATGTAGAGGCATAGAATGTACTCTCCATTAGTCAACCATCAATATCCACAACATAGAACCCTTCTCCAGTCCATTCTCTGATCAGCCATCAATATGGAGCTCCTAAACATGCAATAACCTTCCTTGAAGACTTTGTCCAAACACTTTGTATACCAAATAATCCCACAACAGAAAGTTGTATGTGCATAACCAAAGGTTTTTTAGAAGCTTCAATCAATTAAGTACTCTCTATGCTTTCCTTGATTCATGGAGAGAATCCCATGTATGGCTCGGCTAATAAAAATAAGTTTGTTTGAAATTTTGAAGAAAAGGAGAAATCAGTCTGGCCATAGGCTTATAAAACAATGGATTTTGATTTCTTTTGATCAAAACACTTAGGCAAGTGGTCCCTAATACTAGGGCGTACCCTTTAAGCGATGCGCCTCATTCTCCGGATGTGGCAAAAAATTGGCGAGGGGCGCTTCATTCCCCGAATGTGGTGAAAAAATTGGCAAAGGGCGTTGCATTGACACTCGGATGCAATGATAAATATGCAAGGGTTCCCATACCATGGACGAGTGTGGGTAAAGAAGTTAGTCCAAGAGAGTAGGATTCGTTTAGCAA
>JAOXJP010107280.1:0-14216 GCA_025762735.1 Platanus orientalis | reverse complement strand
ATCTTGACCTTGGCAGCAAGCTACAAAGCTTACGGTCAGGTCTCTCGATGCACCGAAGTCGAAGTGAGGGAAATCTAGGAGCTTCCTGATCGGTTTTCCATTCTTATTTATTATAGTTTATCTGGTTGCCATTATTTGGGATTTAGTTTTACTCAGAAATTTGGGGAAATTCTGCTATGGATTTGTTTGACTATATTTGTTCATTTCAGCATTTGGTGGATATTTGTTAGCTACATTATATATAAATAATGTGTTTAACTGCAATCCTTTTGACATTTATGATATTTTATTTATTTATTTATTTGATTTAGGGGTGGGGGTTAGTGTACATTTTACTATTATATTCATGACTAACTAAATGTACTTGTTGATCATTTGATTGAATATTGATGCTTTAATAGAAATACAAAAAGAATATTTAAAATTAATATATAAAAAAAAAGGGGGTTGATCTTCTTCACCGGGACGACAGTGCTCCCCCTCACAGGGTGGTGTCAGCCCCGTGTGCTTTTTGCATGGGGCCCTCGATCTTCTGGTGCAGAGGATTTTCTTGCAAAAACTAGTAAATAAATAAACAGTGATCGTGTTAGCAAGAGTATACTATAAACACATGCATGCATTTGATGTAGTATTAGAGCAAGAATCTTATCTTATTAAGATGCTTTTAGCTTCCAATTACGTTTGCAATGGATTGATCCGTGATTGAAGGAATTCTTCGGATTGGTGTATTTATAAGCTTGTCCAAAGTACAAGCACATTGGATGCTCTAAATGGCCTGTTGAGTGAAAAATTTACTACTTTTTATAGGAGATTAGCATGGATCTCCCCTGATTCGAATGGTGCTCTACCATTTTCTACACAAACATCGCGTCATGGTACGCCCCAACATTCTGCTGTCGTACAGCAGCCTACTACATGAAGAACAAACCCTAAAAAAGACAACCACCCACACGACGACAAGACCACCTATGTTCTTGTTCATGAAATATCCTGCTGTACAACAGCGATCTTTGCTCGATAGTATGGAGCCCCACATTGCAGGGGGAGACGGACATCAACGCAATCAATTGCAGAATCAAACTAGGGGATTTTGACTCCAAGACCTCTTGTTGTAATGTGCGGAAAAGATTAGGTACGGAAATCTGCTTTTCCTGATGTATTAGATTGGCATCAGGGGTGGACACATCAGCATTGGAAAGTGATAAGCATCCCCCAAAAAGTGGAAGTCATTTTTCGGCACTGCTGTGTCGCCCCCTGATGTCATTCTAATACATCAGGAAAAGCAGATTTCCATACCTAATCCCAGCCCGGTAATGTGATACCCAACAACCCATGCAGTTGGGTGTTAGGAGGTTGTTTACATTTGATGTATCCAATTTTTTTTGTGTTTGTGTCCGAGGATTCATGCCAACAGAGGGTACACTAACAGCCTTATCCCAACTATTAGGCGTTGGCAACATACAGACCCTGTTCTGTCATTCCAGTCTATTAAGGGTCATATTGCCATTAAATGATATGTCTCTCTTTATTGCTTCAACCCAAGTTAGTGTTACCCTTCCTTCTGTATTTCTAGTGCCATCAAACTTGTATTGTCTCTCCTCCCTTATCCTAATCATCTTTCTCTCGTCTTATCACTAATTAGTGCTACACCTAAGCTCTTATGAATGGATTTATTCTTATATTATCCTTTTTAGTTATGTCATTCATCCATCTCAACATCCTCATTTCATGTACGAGTTGCCAAGAATGTGTTTTAAGTGTTAAAGTAGGTTCCAATTGTTATATATTGAAGATTCAAAATATGAATCTTGACATACGGGACCGGTTGGAGTCTGCTGGTCTCACAAACTGGTGTTCAAAAAATTCCACTCAGTCTGGAAAAGTGTGGACCAGTCCAGGTTTATGATTTTCAAACTGTTAAAAATGTTTTTTATTCATGGAAAAACGTGTAAAGAGGCTAAAGATGCCTATAGACATCAATGTATATAGTTTCTCGAAGCCTAATGATTCTATAGACACATCCTTGGTGTCTACAAAATCTATAAATGTTGGGGGGTGTTTTCATGTTAAAAACATTATGGAAAATCTATATTCTGCTCTCTCTCTCTCTCTCCATTGTTTTCATCTGCAACTATTTTGTTCTGGTGTGCAAACGTGAATAAGTCTTCTCAAGTTGCTTTTGTTATATTTAAATTACAATCATTATCATTCGTTGGAAAACTTCTCAAACGTACGGATTGAAAAAGTTTGAATTGTTGAATCCTAGGACAGTCACCGGAACTTCCCTACCACACCAATTAAAGGGAGGCAAATACTATTTAGGATAGTATCTTTGGACATGCTTCGACACAGAACCGACAAGTTCATTTCATTCTATTTTTTTGACTATTTATATTCTAGTTCTTGATTTCTCTGTTCAGTTATAATTGTGAAATAGAAGCATCTCATACTTTTTCTCTGCAATAATTCTTTATTAAAATCTTAGTGTTAATTCTTTAGTTGTTGATTTGATTAATTGTATTTGTTAAACCCGAACTTAAATTTATCAACATTGTAAACAGCACCTAAATGGCTGAAAAAGAAAAATATTTCTAAGAAAACACTATTTTTTCCAGCACAAGTAAATTTTTCAAAGAAAACACTATATCCAACCCTTTTTCTTATTTTATTTTCTTTTTCGGATAAGGCCACTCAGGCCCACAGAAAGGGGCTTCATAGAGCAGGACCTGCACAGGTGGGAAAGGCAGCTAACATCACATTACATAACAATGGAATGTTGCCAGGGGATTCGACCTCTGCCCTCACCTGAGGGTTATGCCACAACCACCCTAGCTAGAGGCACTCGCTGAATCCAACCCATGAGATGGCCAGTTCATCATTCATGTGGAACAGTGACATGCATGGTTCCGAACATAACCAAGAGGCCCAAGTGAGAAACTGAGGATCTACTTACGAAATGACGAACAAGAAACTAAAGTTATGCAGCATATTATCAGAGGATTAAACTGGATTACTGCTTATTGGCAAGATAGCAACCAAGAAAACATGACCTGACCAAAACCATTTTTAATATATATAAACGATGAGATGATTATAAACCAGAAGGATAATTGGTAAAGCAGTAAAAAGTGTTTTCAGACTGAAACCGATATCCCACAAATAGAACCTTTTCTAAAGACCCACATGAATCCAAAAGAACCCTTCATCAGTACAAACACCATGGCCAATCATCTCACAGTTCACATATGTTAAAGGCAGTTGACAAGTAAAGGGAGAGGAAAGAGACAAACACAGCAACAAAACCAGTAACCACCGTTCAATTCTCATGGCATGAATCCAACCCACCAAAAACATTTCACCAATTCGCAAACATCACAGCTTCCCTGCCCTCCATCAACTAAAACGCCTTCTTCACTTTCTGCAACAAGAATGAAAAACTAGTGGCCACATCAGGATTAACGCAAACCAATGAATCACCATGATTCACTTCAGATGACCACGTATAAAAACCGAGTGAAATAAAGCATGTGAAATAAAATGGTCCTTAAGATGGAAAAAAACAAATAAGAAACAGTCCTACAAATTTCCAACATGAATAATGTGTATACATCACCTGGATTCAAGAGGACCACACCATGACCCCAAGCACTTGTTAAGCATCTGGTACAAAATAAGAAACATCACAATAATGTTAAACCAACATTAGTAATGGTGTCACTTTTAATGATATGGAAATTTAACAGAGAACTTAATTATTTGGTACTAATGCTTTGGAGGCTTTTCAGATTCGAAGAAACATCACAATTTAGCCTTCATCCATCCATATGTTTACCAAAAGACAGGTATATTTTTAACACAAGGACTTAAATTATGCATTACTATGAATGAAAATATTTCACAAAAATCGTGAGTTATGACAAACCAAAACAACATCATATGAGACTCAACCCATCAAAAAATATAATGAATTCCTCAATATAATTCAGTGGATTGAGTTCTAAAAGAAGGGGGAAAAAAACATAATTAGATATTTATGGAACAGTGATGGATATCCATTAAGCACAGAGAAACTTGTTTCCAAGATACACAAGAAGTTCATTCCAAAACTGAACAGAATCAACCCAGCAGAACCAGTTGTGGAATTATCCAGATGATATCATGCATTCTCATTTGAAAAGATTTCATGAGCTACAGAAGCATAAACTACAAAAGCCAAACAAAAGTTTAAGACTACACAAATCGCATGGGATACAAACTGCTAGAAAACTTACATGATCAAAATAATTCACTAAATTTCCACAAACGTTTTTACAGGACACGAAAAAAAAACAAAGGTTCTCACATAACAAAAAAAGCAAGCACGAAGTAGTTTTGGAGAGCATTTACCAAAAGAGGTACAAATGGCAATGTCTCCTCATCATTGAACCACAGAATGTAACATGTACAGTTGCGGAAGAAATGGTAAATTGCTGCTCTGAGAAAGACTTGGTGTTTGACTACTTTCTATCATCTGTACTTATATGGCAAGAAGCATTAAAAAAATGTTGCAATAATGGCCCCACCAGTTTGATCATTAATCACAACCATATTTATTAGATGTACAAACTACCTACAGCACTTAAAGGGAAAAACAACATTTTGCAGAATGGTATCACCCTGTAATAGAACAATGTGGATTACATGTATCTCCATAATCAAATTGTTTCAGCTTCATAATCGCACTTTTAAATAAAAGCCATCCTCGTGGTATCACAAAAGAGGTACCAACATTGACCATAAATGTAAGGTACTGGAGCAATCTAAATTTGTGATAGACAACCAGCCGACTTCTTATACCAAAGAAGTCCCAAAAACATTTCGGAAAGAAGTAGTATGATTATCTGATTACACAATCTTAGGTCTTGAAAATCTCGAAAGCAAGGCCCAGTTAGAGGGTACATCTTTGACCTACTGCACATATGACATGATCTGATTTTGTGGTTAAGGACCACCATGTTGTGGCTGAGTACACGCACACACACATACAAAAGAAGGCAAACCAATGACACAGTCAAGATGTTCCTTTTAGTTGATTTGCAAAAAAATAATAATAATTCATCAAAAAAAAAAAAAAATGGCCAGTCATCAGTTCATATCAAAATGTAGTAGAAATTGGTAATACATATAATATATATATATATATATATATATATGGCCAGTGGCTCGAACACCCTTCAATTTCTATTAGAAAATTTAATGTGAAATAAAGCCTGAAAAAGGGTCTTGAAAACCGTATCCATGTTAAACCCAAGAAGTTTTATATTTAAACAATTAGAAATATGTAAAAAGATAGATAAAAGTTTGTCTTAATCTTGTGATGAGAACCCTATTTCAATTTATGCATGAGAAGGGTATGCCCCAACATAAGGTGAGACCCAAGTACCCAAGGCAGCAAAGCGTTTTTACTGAGCCTTACCTCAAAGTGAGCCTCAAGACATAAGCCACATGTGTCTTTAAAAAATGGTTGCCAACCCTACAGCTCATGTTGCGGATTATGTGAAGTGCACCCAAGGCCAATTATCTTGGCATATCCAAGGCTTAGAAGACTGGGCTTTGATTGGGAAATCCCGATCATTGTTGATTTATTGTGCAGATTGGAGGGCTCTCTTGCTTCTGGTGTTGAGGATAGCAGAATTTGGGTAGGTTTACTGTGAAGTCGTGCTATGATTTCATTTCCCAGTCGGAAGCGGTTTGGTTGCCTTGGAAGGATATTTGGTATTGTCCGGGCTCTTTGAAGATTCAGTTCTTCCTTTGCACAGCAGGGTTGGGGAAGATTTCCAGAGTCAATAATCTCAGGAAAAAAAAAGGCCATATCCTTCCTAATATTTGTCTTCTCTGCTATGCAAATGAGACAATATCACATATGCTCATCCACTACGAGTTTGCTTGGGAAGTTTGGTGCTGTCTTATTTCGGCGTTGGGTGGGTAACGCCTTAAGATCTTATTGGGCTGCTAAGCGGTTCGTATACTTCCGTGCTAAACAATGAGGGAAAGAGGATTTGGAAACTCATCCCAACTGCGGTTTGTTGGTCCATTTGGAGAGACTGAACCAATAGGGTCTTCAAGATTATGTGGAGCCTGCCTATCAAGTATACAACAGGGCTAAAGAAAAAATTATCTTTTAGGCTAGAAATTGTAAAGGTTGCGAGGGTGTGGGGAATGGTGCTCTTGCTCAGGATTGAGGTGTATTTGTTGGGTTATTAGGGTGTATAGTTTTGTGTGGGAGGTGGGTGGGAGGTTGCCATCCTTGGCTCTTGGCGCTACTTTTTTAAGTTGTATAGCGAGGGATGTCTTATCCCCTTGTTCTCTTTCCTCTTTCTGTTATAATTCAATACCCTTTTTTTCTAATCAAATAAATAAAGAGTATGAATAACTGTCATTCCAAATCAGACTCAATGAAACCTTATTTAAAAACGGCCGAAAAGAATGATGTGTATCAATCGAGAGCACCTAGATGCTTCAATATAATCTGAAAATAACAAATCCAATACCTAGCCCTCCTTCAAACAAAGAAAAAAAAAAAGCTATGCTGAAAAATAAAAAGCCTTTCATAATTTCACCCAACCTCCTCTATTACAGAACATCCAATATGAAGGGGAGAAAAAAAAAAGGAAAGAAAGAAAGAAAGAAAAGAAACCTTGAGTTCCTTTCAGCACAAAAAGTGAGTTCCAGAAACAGAAATGTGTTTTGGTCCGGTTCAATTGTGAAGTTTAATTTTGATGGCTGCTCTTTGGGTAATCCGAGGCCATCTGAAGTTGGGGGCATTTTAAAAAATAGTGCAGGTGCATGTTTGCAGGCGTTCTCAGGCCTTATAGGGCTGCGGGATGCTTTAGGTGTAGAAATTTGAGCTTTACTTTTTGGGTTAAAGGTGTCTTTTCTTGATTATCATCACTTACTTATGGAAGGACACCCGTCTTTGGTAATCAGTTGGATGAAATCTGATGGATATTTCCCTTGGAGATTAGCTGAATTTGTAAAGGAGGCAACTCCCTTCCATCCATTATGAACATATCATTCCAATAGATTCTAAGAGAAGCAAACTCTTCAGCGGATGATCTTGCTAGGTACAGGACGTGTAGAGAAGCTATGTAGATGGGAGTCTCATTGCTGACTAGGCTCTAGCTTTTGTAGTGGTTAGCTCAGTTTATTTTTAGGTGTGCTTGTGTACTCTTTTATTTTTAATGGGGGCTGTGGCTTCTCTTTTATGTTCTATTTTCTTCCTTTTTCTTGAATAAAATTTTGTTATCAAAAAAGTGTTTTGGTTTCCAAAGAAACTAAATTGCATTAGACCCTTAATTCTACTCCCAACAAACACATTTATCTTCTAAGCAAGTTCTGAAGGCTGAAGCCTAATGTATAAGGTCTCTGACTTATTATCAGATGATTGTTAGTTTAAGTCTCTTTTTTTTGTTTTTTTGAAAGAAGTAAAAGTATTTCATTCAAGAGGGGACCAGCTACAGCATGAGAGATGCAAAAACCAGCACCTCAAGAAAGTAAGAACCAGCAAAAAACCTTAAACACAATGATCATCTAAAATAATAGTTTCCTAATCAAACATCCAAATGGAAAGGGAAGTTCCCCCTCTTTGCTGGCCAACGAATAGCCAAGAGAAGATTTTGGAAAAGATACGATCGAGAACTTTGCGCTTCTCCTGAGCCAGATCTTCAAAGATTCTTCTATTACGCTCCTCCCAAATAGCCCCACACAACACAGCCTGCAGCATTACCCACATCTCCTGCCGCAAATGGGACCTAACCCGTGGTCTTGGCCAGGCCAACAACCAAGAAAACAACAGAAGGAGTCCGGAAAGGCCCACGAGATCCCAAAACGGTTCATGAAGAAGTGCCAATAGTACAAGGCCCATGGGCAATGAAGAAACAGGTGGTTCACCGATTCAGCCCCATCCATACACAAACAACACCAATTGGGGATGAACATGCCTCTTCTGATTAAATTGTCAATCGTAGGAGCCCTATTCCACCATAATTCCCAAAGTAGAAACGACGCTTTGGATTGAATTGCCAGATTCCAAACACAAACCTCTAGGAAAGACAGCTGATTCGAGGGACACAAGCCTTCAAACATGGTTTTCACGGAAAAGCCATTGTCAACATCCAGGAGCCATATCACCTCATCGGGCTGCCCCACTTCACCAAGGTCGTAGCCTTCAAGACTCGTCTGTAGGGCTGTCAACTATCTACCTAAGCATCCACATTCGATTCACATTCAATTCGACTAAGGCATATATGGATACATCTATATCCGATTCATTTAAATATTCGATTCGTTTAATAAATATTCGATTATAAATGAACCAAATGCGGATACGTATACATCCACTCCGATTAATATTCGACCATTTAACTTGGTATATGTATAGACTAGTATTGAATAGTTTCTACTTGATATCAACAAAGAAGAGGAAGCCATTTGTGTGAATCCATTTAAACATCTTGTGAATCTATTTGAAGCCTACAGTTGTTGTTCTTATAGTAGAGTGTGAGAAGCTTCGACAATCCCTCAAATTATGTGTCACCACTTAAAATATAATTTTTGGTTAGACAGTGTAATATGATATATTTGACAATCTCAGTCATTAAGGTTTCTTCTAGGCTGAATGTTCCACAAGAAAAAAATCCTGGATCTTAACATAAAATCTTTAACCGTTCCCCTTTTGTCCATGGCCAAATTATAGCAATTCGGAAAAAGGATAGCCAAAGGTTCACAAAAACACCACGGCTCATGCTAGAAGCTCACCATCCCCCCATCATTGACCTTGAACTTAATCCACTTGAAGAAATCATGCCTCCATTTGCTAATGTTTTTCCACACGCCACACCCCCTAGCCCCTTTAGGATGTCTGTTAGACCACCCAAGATGATCTTCCTCATACTTTAAGGCAATCAATCTTATCCATAAAGCACCACGCTCAACTTCAAATCTCCACAGCCACTTGTTAAAAAAGGCTCTATTAATGACCTCTAAGGATCTCAAACCCAGACAATCATTCTTCAACAAATTACAAATATCCTTGCATTCCACCTAATGGATCTTTATTAGTGACCTCTAAGGATCTCAAACCCAGACCATCATTCTTCAACGAATTACAAATATCCTTACATCCTACCCAATGGATCTTTCTTTGGGTCTTAGTTGAACCCCAAAGGAAGTCCCTTTGTAATCTTTCGAGCTTATTAATCACACTCTTAGGCCAGAACCCTTATGAACATCACCAACTTGCCCCCTTTAGATAGATGTTTCCCTTTCCAAGCCGAAAGCTTACTACTCATTTTCTCAATTACCGAGTTCCAAATAGATACAAAAGATGATTTAGCTCCAAGAGGAAGCCTAAGGTACGAAATTGGGAGAGAAACCACATCACTCCAACACCTCCGCTAGTCTCTCCATGTAAGGCACCTCCCTAATCGGACTAAGCAAAGACTTCCCCCAATTCACCTTTAACCTCGTCACCGCTTCCATAATCAGAAGAATGCATCTCAAATTTTTCACCCCCTCTTCCTTTGCCTTCAACATAAACAAAGAATCATTCGCAAACTAAATAAACGAGATCTTAGGACCTACCCTATTAGGAGAAAAAGTTTCACCAAACCCACAGATTCCGCCTTAGACATCATCCTACCCAACAAATCTACAACCATGATGAACAGATAAGGAGAGAGAGGATCGTCTTGCCTAAGGCCTCGACTGCCTTTGAAAAAGCCCTTGGGAGAGCTGTTCACCAGAATCGAAAATGAAGAAGATATACAAATTTTCATCAAATTCCTCCATCTCTCACCAAATCCCATCTGATTCAAGACTCAATCAACCTAACCCCAATTATCATGATCATACGCCTTCTCCATGTCTACCTTGCACACCACCCCGCTCCAACCCGCCTTAATCATTGCATCCACGTACTCATTTTCCATAAGAGAGCAATCTAACATCTGTTTACCAGTCAAGAAAGCATGTTGTGACTTAGAGATGACACCCCTCAAGGCTGTTTTGAAGCGAAGAGCTAGAATCTTAGTCAAGAGCTTATATAAGCACCCCACCAAGCTAATAGGTCTGAAGTCCTTCAATTCGGCCGCCCCCTTCTTTTTTGGGATGAGAGAGATAAATATAACACTCAGGCTTCTGCACCATTGATCCTTAGAATGAAAGTCATTGAATACCTCCATCACCTCCTTACCCATCACCTCCTAACACACAGACAAAAACTTAGATGGAAAACCGTCCAGGCGCCTAGTCCTCCATGCTATTGAAAGCGCTTCTAACTTCCTCATCCGAAAACGGTCTCTCCATCCACAAACGCATCTCCTCATTGATACTATCGAAAGCAACTCTCTCAAGAACCGATCTGACAAGGTAGTTTCATAAAAAAACTGCTCCACAGAGGTTCGAATACGATTCTAATCAAGAACCCATTCCCCCCCCCCCTCTTTCAACCTATACATAGCATTGTTTGAGTGTCTTCAGGTTTCCATCTTATGGAAGAATTTTGTATTCCTATCCCCTTCCTTGAACCAGGTCAACTGGGATTCTTGTCTCAAGGAAATCTCCTTCATTCTAAGAAGCCTATAGAACTCATCCTTCACCATCATTTTCTAAGTACACTCATCCTCCTCAAGGCCTCCCAACATCTCCTTCTCCAATACTTTAAGTTTGCAAACAATGCCTCTTTCGCAATTTAATGCCTCCAAACTTCAATTTCTTCTACCTAATAATCCGAGCCTTAATTCGCTTTAATATCTGGGCAAACCTGAAACTGGTCGTTCCCTCCACTTGGATCTCCACCCACCAACTTTTAATTTTATCAAGAAAGTCAGGCACTTTTAACCACATAAGTTCAAAGCAAAAAGGCCGAGGCAAAAGAGATCCAAATCCTAGTGTAGAATGATCGGAGTGTGATTAGAAGTCAATTTCGGCAAGGCCTCCTGAACCAACACCGGACCCAAATCCAACCAATCATCAGTAAATAGAAAACAATCCAATCGGCTACAAACCCGCCTGTCTTGATTATTCGACCACGTGAATAAGGCCCCACAAAGAGGAAGGTCCACCAACTCGAGTTCTTCAATCCACTCATTAAATTGCAACATCTGCCTGGAAAAGCTAGAAGCCCCAAACCTTTCCTCTGGGGATCTCACAACATTGAAAGCCCCCCAACACACCATGCACCTGCCAAAGTAATCGAACCCTACAAAGATCCTCTCAAAATAACCCAAATTCTGACTAGTCACATGGGCCATAAACCCCGGAAAAAGCTCATATCCCATCGTCACCCTTATTTTTGCATAAAATGGACACCGAAAACTCTCCAACTTTATAATCAACCACCTACAGCACGTTAGTATTCCAAGCTACCAAGATTCCCCCTGATCTTTCAACCACCGGTTTGTGGACAAAGTCAAAAGGCCTTCTCCCCCACAAATCTAACATCATCTTCCTATCAATGATTTGAGTTTTGGTTTCTTGCAAAGAGAAAAGATCAACCTTCCCTCTTTTCAATATATCTCTAACCTCCCACCTTTTCTCCTCCCTCCCACTCCCCCTAATATTCCAGGAACAGATTGGTGTCTTCATCAAGAAACTGAGTGGTTTAATCCCTTGCGCCCCCTTATCCTATTTCTCCCCCTATCCCTCCCCTCATAGTTAACCTCTGAGTGAAGCTTTTTCAACTCTCTATACCTGTGCCTAGAGTTGAATCCTTGGCCTTCGACAGACTCCAACTACATTTTCTCTCTATTTCCCAAAAGAATTCCTCAACTCGATATTTTATCTCCTTAAAGGAATAACCCAATCTTCGTTTTACCTCAACAACTTTTTTGATGACCCAGTCTGACTGGTGAAAGGGTGGCAACATCAAGATAGGTTCTGCCTCGGTGCATAAATCGTCCTCCCTACTCTCCTATAATTCTGCCATTGACCCTTCCGTAGAAAAGTCCCCCCACACCCTCTTGGGTAAGATTATCACCTGGGGGTTCTCATCCCAAACTCCCCATTAAAACCTCCTCCATCTTCCTAATTAGACAACAAATCATCGGATCGCACCCTACTACATTCACCATCCGTAGTTAGAGCTCCATTGGGTCGATGCACCTTCTCCTAACTAACCCCCACCCTTCTTCCCACTCGTCTTCCTCCTCAGACAAATCAGAAGCTATCCACTTCTCCTTGCCCTTCCCTACCAACTGGGGCATTTTGTCCCTACTCCTGCTTTCTGCGTTGAGCGCTTCTCACCAGAATCGCATGGGTCGCATTCCCCTAATTAGCCTTAGCCTCTTTAGCCCTCCATACTTGTCTACTTCTTCCTCTTCACTTCGACCCACTACGAACTTGCATGGTTGCCTTTCCTTGATATCCCCATGTTCTCAACATCCCTTCGACTCTCATGCTCTTCACAACAAGCCCTACCGGGACCCTGGTCCTTCTCTTCGTTATTGAAAGGCAAAACATTACTTTTGGGCTTGGGCCCGAAACCCCCAACCCTCCCTTTAAAAACAGGTCTTCGCAACAACGACCAATACCTAGGCTGAGGCCCATAGCGCTTGCCTCTATTGAGAGGCCCTAAACTCCTTGGCCTCTTCTGAGAAGGCCCACCCGCACGCCTCGCTATAAAGCCCAATTCATTGGTCTAGCCCATGGGTAAGTTATGAAACCGACCCACCCCTTTCTGCATATCCTTCCGGTTCAAACCATGGGAACCCCTTCGTCTTCCTGTGATATTTCCTGGCTCTCTGACTACATGATGTTTCATTGTTCATTGATGCCTCAGAGAATTCAAAATTCAAAAGTTGTTCAGGCTCCCAACTATTCTATTCACCTCCTACATCCTCGCGTGTCCCCTTTTGCTCCCTTCCCCTCCTCCCCTCCCTTTCCTCCCTGACCTGACCTTGCACCATCACCGGAAAGGCTCTTGGATGTCTCTACTTCCAAATCTGAACTCTAAACAAAAGCATCTCATCAAATAACCAAACAAACTCCGGCGTAAACTCTGACTTTCGCGCCTTCAAAGCTACGCACTCCATTGACCCTGGATCCTTGATTTCAAACCCCAGTAGCCCTCCACATAACTCGCTGACATTTTCAAACGTCTTCCTGCCCTAGAAGTGCAACGGCAACCCATTCAACCACACCATTCCTAGCTCCTCCTTTTCAATCCAGCGACATCCTGCGATGGGATGCCACACATCCAACAATAATCTCCCACCCTACCATTCTTTTTTCCCCTCTCTTAAAACCCTATTTCCTTCTGAGGCAGAAGGATACAAGAATAGAAACAGGTCCTTCAGGAGCCTCCTCACCTAAAGCTCCCTTCCAATCCGCCACGCTTTATTCCACCACTCCCTCAATGCAAAGGTGCTCGGATTATCGCCCACAACCCTTCCAACCAAACAGGTCTTCAACCTCTTCATCCAGTCTATTAAATCCTTATGAAAAGAAAGCAGCGGACTCCCATTAAAGGTGCTAACCTCAATTCCTGAGCCGAAGGCCATACCAAGCTTTCCAAAACCACATCCCTATATGATTTGGCTCCGACATGTGGATCGTTGGTACCTTCTTGGGATTCGGCCAAACAAAACTTACTTCCCTCCAGGAAAAAACATATAATAAGATAAAATAAAATATAGATTTTTTAGTTAAAAGTTTAAATATATAATAAAATAAATGATGCAGGATCGCTTACGGATGCTGTAAAATTGCGGCTAATGGGCCCAAATGAAGTCCAAAAAAGGACTGAAAATAAATCCAAATGAATAGGTTTATTAGGATTTTAACAAGTGGCCAAATCAGAAATCTCAAATCTGAATAGAACTTTAGATGAATGTAAACCAGGTCTAGGAATATCAGATTTGTCTGAAATTTTATATGACAATAGATTTATGAGTGAGGAACAACCCATAAAAAATTCAGATTAAATGGATGATTAAAAGTATATGAATTCTTCAAAACTCAGGTCTACTGATGTAGTACAAGACTAAGGATATCCAAAATCCAGGGCAGCCCATTAAAAAGAGATCAACACATATAGAAATAGGCTTTCAGGTATTTAATCAAACACTAAGAATGCAGCAACCATCCACTCAATCAATTCACTGAGATGTATAGTTTGCTCAATAAGTTGCTGGTTCAAAACAGTGGTATGAAGTTTTTAGGATTAGTTTAAGAACCTC
>JAOXJP010107269.1:0-14216 GCA_025762735.1 Platanus orientalis | reverse complement strand
TTTCATATTAGAACATATTTGGAGTGCGATCATATTTATTGTTTGAATTATTTGTCCGAATGAAAAATAATTATAATCAAGGGTTCCATAGAAGTTTTTTAGTTTTTGTTTGACATTTTCTTCGAAGAGTTTGGGTGAACCAGATATAAATTTTTCTTTTCAAAATGTTTCAGTACAGTTATCGGTTTGGTAAAGCTTAGAAAGAAATGTGTCTTTGTACCATCTAAAGTCGGATTAGGTGGGACATCGTAGATTCATTAAGATTTCTTTATTTTTTGTGCTCATTTCGTTAACTCTGCCTATGAAATGGGTTAAGAGATTAAGTATTAGTGTGGGTAGACAGTCTGGTTGGGTTTGACCAATGTTTGATAGGATTGGTTGACCGTTTCCATCTACTTTTACAGCGTTTAGGATTTGGTTCCTTTGAGCTGAGGAGAAATAATCATTCTACCATCCAAATAGCTGGCCTATGAAGCCTATTGTTATGGATACACAGATAACTCTTTGCGTATGGTTATACATATAGCAAGCATTGGCATAGATTGTCATTTGTTGTAAAGTATTTCTGACTTGATATTCTATTTGTCCATCTATGTTCTATTCATATATTGTATTTCCATCATATTTTTGGTTATGTGGAATTGTTTTTTTGATTTGCAGATCAATAGGCGTTGGTCTGTTATAATAATTTTTTGTTTTGGAATAATACTTAGGGCGAGATAGTTTGTTTGGTATTGAAATGGATTGGTTCTTTTTTGGTTTTGAATCGGAACTATTTTCAGAGGGAAGATTTAGAGAGCTATATTCTGAAGATGAACCTTTGGATAGGGAATTGATACTAGGTTCAATATTCTTTTCTGAATTATTGAATCGTTTATAGAGTTCTTTGAGAAATTCTGAATTTATGGTTACAGGGGGAGTGAGGGTTTGGTAGAAAAGATTCTTTGGGAATGAGAAAGGTTTGTCAATGTTCTTGGGAGGATAACAAATTGAAGGAGTTTGCTGTGAAGAAATGAATTTTGGGTTATTAGACGTAGATGCTTCTGTTGAAATATTAATTTTTTCTATATGTTGTTCTAGAGTATGAAGATAAATATTAGTGTAATTGTTTTGCTCTATTATATGGGTAAGATCTTTTTGGGAGGCTGAAGTTGTATTGGAAAATAAAGTTTTATTTTTTTATTGGTATGGTGGTTGTTTCTGAATATTTTATGGATTTGAAAGGAGGAAGGGTAGATTTTATTATTTGTCCTTTAGATGTGTGCCATTCATTTAAAGTGGATTTTATCATTTGAATTGAATTAGTAGAAAATTTTAATTTTAACCATTCAAAAAAGAAAATTTCTTTTTTATTTTGTTTCATATATGAGAACTATAAGTCTTTTAATTGTTGTTGTTCTGTGTGAGAAAATCAATTGAAAAAGATTTTTGTATTAGAACTTTGTCTTAAATTATCTTTTAGTTTTTCTTTATCTATTATAAATTCGATAGGTTCATTAAGAGATATCATTTTTATTTGATGAGGTAGACTTCCGAAATCAGATTCAGTGGGATTGTATATTGTTTCATTTTCTTTTGGTTTCTTTGGTTGGTTTGGATAAACATGATATGATATATGGATAGGAAGAGGATTTGGAATAGTATTTGACATATGTGTAGGTATAGATTTGAATGACTTTCTAAATTCTGAATTTGAATAAGTAGATGGTCCAGATATAGAAGTCTTAGATTGTATTTTGTTGTTAGGGGAAAAGTTGATTACAACGGTTCCATCTGGATGTTTTATTATGTTTTGGATTTAATCACTCTTTAAGTTTTGCTTTATGCTTTCTAGGGATTGTCTATGTATGTTCAAAATCAATTTGATCTCATTTAAGTGGCTGAAATGTTATTACTTTGTTTGAAAAATCAGTAAGAAATAAAGTGGTTGTTCCTTTTATTTGTCTTGCATAAGCTATATTCGGAATGATTGAATTCATAGCTTTATAATAAATTCGGTAAACTAGGGCTATATGTTCAGAATTTGGTAAATCAAAACCTTTGGGTTAGATACCTAAACATAATGATTTTTTTAATATTTTTATCAGTTAAAGATATTGAGAAATTTGAAAAACAATTGAAGAAGGCTGGTCCATCTTGTAGACTAGCTTCAACTATTCCTATTAAAGAGTCGTCAAATATTGAATGTCTATCATCTGCTACATATGTTAGAGAATGAGTATTTAAACCTAATATAGTTAATGGTTTAACTACAATTTGAAGTAATCCAAAATGAATGTAATTATATTTTGATTTTAATCTATTGATCATGTTATCTGTCAATATTTGAATACTATCTTCATTTTGACATATAGGCATAGTTTGTTCTATTGTTTTCAATCTAATAATCTGATTCTAATTTTAGGTTTCCTATTCTATAAATTTATTCTGTGGAGACTTTTGGTACTATCCAATTTTGTAAGAATTGATTTATTTCTTTGAATTAAAGTTCTTCATAATATTTTATTGACATAATATATATTGGTTCGGATTGCTGAGATAAAAGGGAAGAAGAAGAAGATGATGAGGGGTACTTTTCTAATTTTTTATTGAATTTTTTTGTAAAGATTTTTCATTTTAGGGTTTCGGGGTTTTCTAACCTAGACCTAGATCTAGTGGCTGGTTAATGATTTACTGCCTCGTCTTACAGTCTCATTTGCTGGCCTTACTATGTGGTTAGGAAGCCTCGAACTTAGATGTTTGGTTTTGGATAGATTGCCTTGGTTACAAAATACAAATGATTTACAAAATATGCAAGAAATAAACAAAAAAGTAACTGAAATCAAAGAAGTGAAGTGAAGATGATCATAGACCACGGGAGTGCTACAGGCGAGATACTATAAATTTCCTTATAATCGAGTTTCACCAGAGTTGTTCGCTGTGGTGTGTGAATTTTGTGAAAGTGAAGTGCAGATATAAAAAAAATTGGAAGAGAAACTTGGATTTATACTGCAACGGGAATTTGAAAGTATACAGAAATATTTGCTTGAAAATTACAGACTTTGACAAAATAAACTTTGATGTAACATTACAGACTCTTAGAAAATAAACTTTGAAATAACTTTTGTACCTTGACTAAGGGTGGGGTGCCTATTATTTACAATTCATGATAATTAAATACTTTCTATTTTTAGAAACTATATAAAAACACTAAACTTGACCCCTTAATTTGCTACTTGCCAAAATATGAAACTTTCTAAATTTAAAGTCAATAAAGAGGGGAATGGAGGGGCTGTTGACCACCTCTCTTTGCCCTTTGGGCCTTACTAATACTAAAAAAACAAAGAACTTCTAGTACCCTTGGCTTTGGCCTTCTCACATGTGCATACCCAACAACAACAACAACAACAAACAACCTTATCTCAACTATTTGGGGTCGGTTACATTAATCCTGTTCCGCCATTCTGCTCTATTTAAAGTTGTATATCTCCAACTTAAAAAAAAAAAAAAGCTCAAAAGGCCTTATTACATCAAAGACACTCAAAATAAATGTACCCCTCCATGTATGACATCTCTAAGGTTTCTTAGACTTGGGATTGGGCTCCACAAGGGGTACCTACAGTCCATTTAAGCTATAGATGCTGCATCAAATGGCATCTCGTTGGAAAGAGTTTCTCTGTTGTGGATAAAAATTAAGTGTTAATTCCACTATGTAATTCTATGTTAAAGTGGAAATTATATTGTGCAATTTTTTTTAACCCTTTTGGTGGACTAGATATAGGTGAAAGTGTTTAAGTAGTGACAAAACAACATATAAGTCTTTTTGAAATGTGCGACCCGACGCCTTATGTGTGACCTGTGGCCCACACCTCTTATTTGTTTAGGTCAGGGTGGGCGGCGTGAACTTTGATTAAATCCGGGTATTCAATCCCGCCGCTGAGATGAAATAAAAATGTTGCCATTCCCAAATAGAATTTCATTCCTTCTTCCCTGTGGGTATTTGGCCTATGAATTGCCGTTTTGATTTTGAAATGAGTTAGCTCATGATGAGTCTGTATATCTTCTAGCACTGAGTGTAATTTCTGATCTAATGAAAGTTGGAAGGAAATCTAGCAGCCCAAGAGGTGCCATATTAAAAGGTCTAATGGGTCTATACTCTATATCCCAACTATGTTGACTTTAGCAAACAAAAATTGTATTACTGAAGTTACCTAACACAAATCCTTATATTCCCAAATGTATGGATGGAATTTGTGGACTCATTTTAATGTTTATTTTTTTGGAACTACTAGGGGTGCTATGATGAAGGTTAGGTCATGTTGGCCTTAATTGAATGAGTGAAGTCGTTACGAGTGATATGGGCTGGACTGGTTAATGAAACACAAATACCATGAATTTTCAAATCTATGGTGATAGAATTCTTGAACACGTTCAAGTTTGTTTTTGAGCTACGTAGAGGTGCAATGGTTAAGGTTGGGTCAGGTTTTCCTTAACTTGATGAGTGAAGGTGTTAAACCTGATCTAAATTGGGTTGGAGCCCATTGATGTAGGACCAAAAACTCTGATACCAATTGATTGTTGAAGTATATTAATTTGTGTATCTTCTAACACCTTAATGTTTTGGGAGAGTTGGTTAGTTTACTGTCAACATGGTATCAAAGCAGGTTTTGGTTGTGAGTTCAAATCCTGGTGAAAGTTTTTTCCCAGATGTAGTGTTGTTCGCATGTGTATGCACTGTATGGACTCGTGCCTAGCTCCCCAAGTGTGCTCCCAGGAGATAATAGTGTTTCTCCTGAGGAGGGGTGTTGAAGTATATTAATTTGTGTATCTCCTAACATCATAAGGTTTTGGGAGAGTTGGTTAGTTTACTGAACATTGATGTAGTAGCAGGAGAGATTATGGAGACTAGGTCAAATTGCAAAGTTTGGCTAATTCGGGTTGAGGTTGAACTGTTGAAGGGAAAAGGTAGGTTAAGGGTTTTGAATATTAAAATTTTTATATTCCACTTCAAATATTAGGAATAATCTAGGGTTTAATAGATGGTTGTTGTGTAGGGTTTATTGATGTAGGGCCATGAGGCTTTTGTTACCAACTCATAAAGGAAAAATATAATAACTAAAAAAAAAAAAAAAAGAGGAAGAAGATTAGAGAAAGAGAAGAATCTAGGCAATCACACCAGGGTTCAAGGCAATCATACCTTGGATCAAGGCAATTACACCTTGGGTTGGAGGCAATCACACTTTCAAGAACTTGAGCTTTTTGCTTCATAATAATTAATCTTCAATTCTCTTCATTCTTATGGGGGTGGGGTGTTTAAATGGATTACAAGCTTTTAAATATCTAAGTTTCCCAATATTGACACTTTCCCAAAACATAAACTTTTTAAAAGAGTCATTTCTAATATTCTAGAGACTTTTAAAAGCTGAAGTAAGACCCCACTAATTCATAAAAAAAAGAAAAGAAAGTAAGACCGTTCTAATTGATACAACCTTCTAAAAAGTGAACTAAGACCTTCTAACACAGACAAAACTTACTAAAACTCTATGATGCAGACAATAGAGCCAAGTGGGGCCACACATGGCCTTGGTGGGGTCCACACATAAAGATACTTGAGAAGGCCATGGAAGAACACCTATGCTACACAAAGGAAGATGTTTAATTGCTGTTTGGGAGTCTATTAGAGTAGTTTATAAAGTAGTAGAGGTTAGTTTAGGACTTGAATGGAATTCCCATTATTGTTTTTGGATTTGTCGACAGCACCATTATTCTTTGAATAAAGGGCTGGTCGACTACAATAGAAAAGGCTCACGATTTCTAGTCTTTTAGTTTATGTTTTCAGCAAATATTTTAGTCTAACTTTTGGAAAGTGTCTAAAGTTTATAAATTAGGAAAGTTCCTATCTGTTTTTTTTGGTTTTTTCTTTTTAAATTGGGAGGTTCTCCCATGTAATCAAGCAATGACAGATTGAATCAATAAAATTTATGGGGTTTTCTTACTCTCACGATTTGGACTTCTTCTCTTCAAGCTTTGCCTTGGTTTGAAACCCAAGTAGGGATTACTTGGTTGTGAAGTTAGGGATTACCGCCACAAGGTAATTTCTTCTTCTTTCTCTCTTAGGTCTTTTCTGTTTCTGGTTTCACCTCTAGAAACTTTAAAACCCCAATGATTAGACTGTGTTTTGCATCAACTGACTTTAATCTTTAATGATATGTTATGCTAAAGTTTTGGATAACTTTTATAATCTGTGGCACCTTAGATCCCCTATTTCTTATACTCTGTGGCACCTTAGATCCCCTATTTCTCTCCTGATTTATCCAGGACCAATAAATAAGTTTTCCCATCTTGTGGCAGCCTTAAACCCCTTAAGCTAATCCACTGCTTTAAGCTTTTAAACCACTGTTAAATCTGAGATTGCAGTCCCTGTTTTCCCCTTTAATCTCTTCTGTTTTCCCTGCAATCAGTCCTCTGTGTATGTGTCTGATTTCTGACCTGTGCTTCACTGATTTAACTCTGTTAACAGTCTCAAAACCTTTTTTTTTTTAACCCTTGTACTACCTCATTGTTTACCAATTAGTTAAATTTCAGAGCAGAGCCCATTGCAGACCCTATACAACCCAATTAATTCAGCCTAGTCCTATAATATAAACTGATTCCATGGCCAGCGGCATATTCAGGTCACTTTAGTCATAATTTAATATGCTGTCCAACCCTATATTCTGTCCCAATCATTCTCCATTGTGTCTTCCCATAACTCCTTAAACAACTTGCTGTGCTTACGTCTAACACAGACCCTGAGTTCCAGTATACCAGCCTGCTGTTCTGCCAACTATTACCTTGCTGTAATACCCTTCAACAGAACCAGTTTTGGTGATCTGTGCTTGTTCAACTTCAAGATCTGTCTGCCTTTGGTCTGCTCCAATGTAACACATAATTTCCTAATTTATCCACACATCAGTCACACATTCCCATTCATAGTCTTGCTGTTTTCTCAAAGTCTGACACTATAACCCCTACCTGAGAACCTCTACCTTCTCCACTTCAGCCTTGCCTTGATTTAGAATGTGGATTGGTATTTTTGAGGTGTGCTGCATCACTTTATTCCTGTCATGGATTGATACATTGCCAGTATTTTGGCCATAACTTTCCCAAATCACATTGGATTCACAAAATCTTGGACTTGTTGGAAAGGAAACTGAATAACCTTTCAAATGATACTAAAATCAAGCCAAATGGGCAAGTTTTGACCTTCCAAAATAATACCTAAAGAAAAGTAATGGGATATGTCACTTTCCTAAAAAAAATAATAAAACCTATTCTACTCGGAAATATATAAAAAACCCCCCAAACAGACTAATAAGAAACTAACTGTTTTTTTTGGGTAATCAATAAGAAACTAACCTAGACTAACCTAAAATTAACAAACTAAAAATAATTTTCATACAAAAATATAAAACCCGAAATACCCCTACATAAACCCATCAAATTTGAGTGGGCTGTTTGATGTTCCACATCATTTATGTTGTGGGAAACGAAGGAAAGTTTATTGGATTTTTAATTACAGCAAGGTTTTATGGTTTGAAAGGGTGAATGAAAGTAGGTTAGGTTAGGTTATTGGTTGAATGCTATTTAGGATTATGAAAATTAGGTAAAATCTGAAAAATAATCAATACTTGAAGAAAATTGTAAATCAGTCTAAACATTGAATTGATCCATTTTAATTGTTAAACAACAAACACCATGCCGTTGAAAGCAACAATGGAGTAGTGAAAACTTTGTAGAAATAAATAATTGTTAGCATATTCTTGTGAAGAAGTTGGGAGAAGTCTGATTTGGGGAACCTTAATAGCTTCTTGTTGTTTAACTAGTCTCTTTTGTGATGGGTGCCTACCCGATCAGGTATCCTTAAACTAAATTTCAAATGGGATTCAAGACAAAACAGAAGGTAATACTCATTGAGTCGAAGAGTTTCACAATTAAAGCCATATCCCACCTAAGAAAGGATTGTATCAAGCTTACAGAGAGGAGAGCGGGGTTCTCTGCTTTCGTTCTTTTTACTGAAACTGTGTGTGAATGGATGATGAAGGGTTTCCAAGAAGCCTTCGCATTGGAGGCAAAACAAAGGCTTGTCTGGAAGTTTAGTTTCGTTGATGAGGTTTTATTGTTGCTCAGGAAGGCAAACAATAAGGGTCAATTTATTCATCTATCTGTGTTCAGCAAGAATGGCAAGGAAGAGTTTGTGGTATTCCCCGAAGGTGATAACAGTTATGGCTGGAAGAACATGGTAGTGACTGCCTGGTTTTTGTCTGTCAGTATTAGATGTGGAGAGAAGTGTGCCAGCATTAGATCAGCATGGATGCATGCAAGAGATGCAGTATAGGCCTCGAAAAATAAGTGCAGCGGTCTTGTTGCAGGAACCAGTGTTCTTTGATGAGATTAGAGGTAATGGGCTTCAAAGGGGCATTTGAGCAACTTATGAGGATGTGGAAAAAGTTCAGGCGAAGTGGAATACTTGTGTTCTGGCTACCATGGTGAATGAAACAAGGGGCTGGGAGGAATATGAGAAATTAATGGCCATCTTCCTAAAAAAATGGAAAAATGGATCCTGAAACCTCTTGAAAAATATACTATGATAGTTGTACTGGAGTCTTTTGAGGAAATAAAAGCCATGGTGGAGGTGGGCTCACAGATTATTGCTCTGGGAGAACTCTGGTTTCGTTTTTGGCAGCCTTAGGTGAATTGCATTTGTGATCCTTCGATGACAGGTGACCGGTGGGTGTCTATTAGGGGTTTACTGGTTCATTTGTGGTCATTTGGAATGTTGAAGACAATTGGTGAACTTTGTCGAGGCTTTGTCTGGCTTAGCTGCCCATTGGAGGCTCGGAATGTTTTCCGGTGCTTACGGATTCTGGTGTGGCAAGGACCTTTGAATCGTATTCCAAGGGTCATGATGGTGGAAGACCTCGGTGCTCATTATCCTGTTGAAATCTCAGTTGAGGACAACCCTTTGCCAATGGGAGAACCATTATCATTGCCTTCACAGGTCAGGGATACCGGCGGTAGTGATCATGACAGTGTGAATATGCATGCCATCTAGCTAGGGTAAGGTGGCAGGTAGGAATGGTACGGAAGGAAAGTGGGATGAGTGGCAAGAATCTATTTCCCATTAACGGCGATGGCTAATCAGGGAGCTTGAGTAAAGTATTTTTGAATTCAAATCTTCAATTCGGCAATCGAAATGGTGTCGACCAACCCAGGTGGATGAATGGTAGACGGCCAAATGCTGAAAGGAGATGGAACGGATCGCAATCAGATAAGGGAAAACTTCGGATGGAGTCGGGGGGGGGGTGTATAGCTGAGAAATTCAAAGGCTTTTTATGGGCCAAAATTTGTCAATTAACTTTCGGGGGGCATTTTGGCCAAAAACTGTATGGGTCGAACTTTAAAAAACTCAAGTGGAAATAGGTGAATGTTTAGGGACCCTTAAGGAAAGCACGGTTGATGGACCAACGCTGCTTATAGACAATCAATATGGTCTAGGTTCACGTGACTTTAATATGGTTGAGGGCATTCTTGGAAACAACCATTGCAATATAATGGATAACTTGTTAGGGAGAGACCCTATGGAGAACAATCTGGCGATTTCTCTTCCAAAAATGAAGAAAGTGCTGGGACCCATTAGCCAAGGGGAAGGAGATGAAGAATAGGGTGACCCGACAACAATCCAAGCTCCGATTTTATTGCCAGAGCCGATGATGGTGTCAAAGTCTTTGGACCTTGTCTCTGGGCCATCTTCGGTTGGAGATTTTGGGGGAGATATAGGGCATCTTCGATTGGTGTTGTGGAAACAATGGTGCTCCCAATTCCTCGATAAGTTTCTTGACCTCCATACATCAGCGGAAAATAGTGTCACTCTTCCTTCCGGTTGCTCTCCCTATTTCTTGATGCCTCGGGACCTAAGTTTGGGAAGGAGGGCTGTGGGGGCGGTATAAGAAATCTTGTCCCATACCAGACGCTTGTCGATATGGATATGGGTGGTATCCTTGATTCCAATTTGGTGTGCCATGAAAGGTTGATCCTTGTTTGTGATTCTGATGACCAATTGATCGTTGGAAATGGTGCAATGGACCAAGTTATGGTCCTCGGGCATTCTGAGGATGAGTATAGTGGTTTCCATTGCTCAATCGGGAAAAATGTCAAACTCAATCATGGGGGAAATGATTGCTGGGTGGTGACAGTGGTGGATGAGAATGTATTTTTTTTGATGAATATGGGTGAGAATGTATTGCTAGTTATAGAAGTATCTAGTTGGGTTTTGAACCGAATTGAATAGGTTAGTCAGGTTATAGGTCTATCCTTCGAAGGTTTGGAAGAGGAAGCGTGGGCCTTTTTCGCTGCTTTGGAGAAGGTTAAGAAGAATGATGCCGACAAGCAAATACAGGTACGACCAGAGGGGACTAATGTCTCACGTGAACTTAAAAACCTGAAGTGTGGTATCTCATATGATAAAGAGGAAACCTTGGTTGATAGGTTAGTGGCGAGGAGGACTTGAGGGTTAAAAGAATGTCGAAAATGAGGATTGGAATCATTTCCTGGAATATCAGGGGATTGGGCAGCAAAGATAAAAAGGCGAGCAATCCGAGACCAATGTAACTCGCAGAGGGTGGATGTGGTTTTGTTGTAGGAAACTAAAATGGACTCAGTATGCCTTAGCTTGATTAAAGAAGTGAGTTGCTTCTGTGATATGGGTTGGATTTTGCTGCGTGTGACTAGGAGGGCTGGGGAAATTCTTATCTTTTGGGATAAGAGCAAGGTGGAGTCTATAGGCTGCGATGTGGGAAGATTTTGTCTTTCACTTCTTGCTCATTTTAGGGAGGATTCTCGAAGTTGGTTGATTACTAGTGTCTATGGTCCTACAAATTCTTCCCCTTTTGCTGACTTCCTAGAAGAGTTGGAAAGGATTAGAAGCGGGCAAAACTTCCCTTGGTGCATTGTGGGCGATTTTAATGAAATCCTCTGTGTGGATGACCGGTTTTTAATGGTGCAAGGAGAATGAGGGGTATGGAGTAGTTTGGGAGTTTCACTAATAGAATGGGTTTAAGGGATATTCCGATCTTTGGACCTTGATTCACCTGGTCTAACTTTCAGTCTCTCCTAGAGTTGAGCAAGCTTGATAGATTTCGGGTTTCCCCCAAGCGGGACGATCTTTTTTCTCTGAGTTTGGTGTTGGCTCTTCCAAGACTAGTGTCCTACCATATCCCTATTCTGTTGGGGGGGGTTGTTGAGGGGCCAAAACCATTCTGATTCTAACTAATGTGGATGAAGTTGAAAAAAATAATTAAAGGAAGAAAATAAGAGAATAGAGGAGAAAATGAGAGAAAAAGATAGAAATAAAGAGAGCTTTGGATGTAGATTTGATGAGGATGTAGTCCCATGGTCATTTTATTTATACTAAATATATGCCTGAATGACATAGTACATATGTGATGTGGGACTAAAAGTAAAAGAAAATGTTATACAACTATTATATATCTCTATACTCCCCCTCAAGCTGGAGTATAAAGATTCTGCATGCCCAGCTTGGACACTAACATAGAGAAACTATGAGAATATAATCCTTTTGTAAGTATATCAGCCAATTGCTCTCTAGTACAAACAAGAGTGCAAATCAATCCCATATCCAGCTTTTCTTTGGTGAAGTGCTGATCCACTTCAATATGTTTAGTGCGATCATGTTGAATAGGGTCATGAGTAATACTGATGGCAGCTTTGTTGTTACAATAAAGTCGCATAGGAGTAGGTATGACACATCCCAACTCTGCAAGCATACGACGGATCCAAAGAAGTTCACAAATACTATAAGCCATGGATCGAAATTCGGCCTCAACACTAGAGCAGGCAATAACCGATTGCTTTTTCATCTTCCAGGTAACAAGGTGTCTACCAAAAAAAGTACAGTATCCAGAAGTGGATCACCGGTCTGTTATAGACCCAACCCAATCTGCATCATTGTAAGCTTCAATATTGAACACACCTGTTGCTTTGTAAAATAAGCCAAGTCCAGGATTTTTCTTAAGATATCTCAGGATTTTGTAAGCAGCTTCCAAATGAACCGTGGTGGGTGCATGAATAAATTGACTCATCAGTCCAACAACAAATGAGATATCAGGTTGTGTTAAGGCCAAGTAATTGAGTTTGCGAACCAGTCTTTGATAACGGTTTGCATCTAATAACCTATCACCAATGTCATGTGTGAGCTTAATAGTCAGATCTATTGAAGTGTCACAAGGTTTGCTCCCAAGCATTCCAGGATCCCTTAGTAAATCCAACACATACTTCCTTTGGGAGAGAAATATGTCCTTTCTGGAATGAACCACTTCAATTCCCAAAAAATATTTAAGTGCCAAATCTTTAATCTCAATTTCTTGACCAAGGTATTTTTTGAGCTTCTGGATCTCAGCCGTGTCATTCCTTGTAATTACTATATCATTGACACAGACAATAAGAGCAGTTAAGGATTTATCCCCCCTTTTTATAAACAATGTATGATCTGCAATGCTCTGTTTGTATCCTTGATTAAGCATGACTTGACAAAATCGTTCAAACCAAGCCCGAGAAGACTATTTTAACCTATAGAGAGCTTTTTTTTTAATTTGCAAACCTTTCGGTTATCTCTGGTAGGAAGGAATCTAGGTGGTGGCTTCATATAGATTTCTTGTTTTAGATCACCAAGAAAACATTTTTGACATCTAGTTGCTATAATGACCAGCCATGATGAACAGTTAGAGATATAAGTATTCGTATAGAATTGAGATTCACAATGAGTGCAAATGTTTCAGAGTAGTCAATGCCATATGTTTGAATAGAGCCTTTTGCAATGAGATGAGCTTTGTACTGATCTATAATCCCATCTGGTTTCAGTTTAACTGTATATACCCACTTGTTGCCTACTGGAGATTTACCCTTAGGTAATTCCACCATTTCCCAGGTTTGATTTTTTTCCAAGGCATTCATTTCCTGTATCATAGCCTTCCTTCAGTGATATTGAGATAAGGCTTCAAAATTTGTACAAGGGAGAGAAATATTGGATAATGAAGAGATAAAAGCTTTATGAGAAGAGGGCATGTGTTTATATGAGAGAAAGTTAGCAATTGGATGATTAGTACAAGTACGAACTCCTTTACGATGTGCAATAGGTAGATCTAAATCAGAAAGTACATTACCTGGACCTAGAGGATCGAAAGAGGTACTTTGGTGAGGGTCATTGAGTTCCAGGGACTTATTTTTCTTCCTCTCATAGACTTGAAGTTGTTTACCTTTTTTAGATAAAGACTTACCTTCTCCTTGATCAATGCCAACATCAACTTCTGCTTTTCTATCATCTGGAATATGTCCCATATCAAATACATAAGGCGGGACAGGTAAAGGTAAACCTGAACTGCTTGTCTTAATTTTGGGCTCCCCGTGAGAAGAAACATGGTTAGAGGTGAAGAAATGAATGGTTTCAAAGAATGATACATCTATGGAGATAAAAGTTTTTCTAGATGGAGGATGATAACATTTATAGCCCTTCTGATCAGCTGCATACCCCAAAAATAAACACTTTAATGCCTTTGGATCTAATTTTGTACGATCAGTTTTTGGGACATGTACAAAACAAACACACCAAAATATTTTTGGTGGTATGGGAAAGGAGGAAGATCCCAAAAGAACATCAAGAGGCGTTTTGAACTCAAGAATACAGGTTGAGAGTCTATTAATTAGGTATGCTGCAGTGAGGATTGCATCTGCCCAAAAAACTTTAGGAACCTTCGTTTGAAACATGAGGGCACGTGTAACCTCCAAAAGATGATGATTTTTCCACTCGGCTACACCATTTTGTTCTGGTGTATGACGACAGGTAGTTTGATGTATCATTCCGTGAGAAGAGAGATAAAATGAAAAGGAATTAGAAACAAATCTCTTCCATTATCAGAACGTAAAATCTTGATTTTGGACTTGAACTGGGTTTCAACCATCTTATGGAAGGTTCGAAAGATGTTCAAAATATCTCCTTTTCGTTTCAGCAAATATACCCATGTTGTCCTAGAAAAATCATCAATGAAAGTGACAAAATACCGAAAACCAGATAAAGAGTCAACAGGGGCAGGTCCCTAAACATTTGAAAGCTTTGGATGAAGATTCGATGAGGATGTAGCCTCACGGTCATTTTATTTATATTCAATTTATGCCCGAATGAC
>JAOXJP010107258.1:0-14216 GCA_025762735.1 Platanus orientalis | reverse complement strand
TGGGTTTCAGCCCCAGTTGCCGCCGAGGTTATGGCCCCCCTCACTGCTTCAGGGGCAAGTTCAAAGGGGACAGCCCGGGGAGATCCTCTTCTATCCGTCACTCCGACAAAGGCCAAGGGTTGGCTGCAGAATATTTCCTTGATAATGTTGACTTAGCTTACAACAAGCTCGCCCTTGCCATCTCATGCATAAACATCGACAGACTTGCAGGGTCCTCTGCCACCGGCCTTGCCAAGGGGGTGATTCATGAGCTCATCAAGGTATTGGTTGTCGTTCTAGCCGTCTTGTGACATCTTGAAGGGGCCGAGAAGAGTTTAGCTGAATTAACCAAGAAGCTATCTAAGGCAAAGGCGTTGTCTCAATCTTTGGCCCTCCAACTCCAGGAGGTTAAGGACAGGGAGTTGCTCCTCTCTGCTCAGCTTGAGGAATCCAAGTCAGACAGGTCATCCCTTACGTCGAAGCTTTCAAAGGCAAAATCTGAAAATGCTTTGAGAAGCTATCCACAGGTCGCAACTGAGACGAGGTGACCCGTTTGAAGAAGTCACTTGTCGACTTAGAGGGCCGAGTCAAAGCTGAGAAATTGGCGATCGGGGAGGTGGCCATGGAGGCCTTCAAAGCCTCAACCTCTTATGCCTCTAGCCTATTCAAATATTACTATAGTGGCTTCAATACTCTTTGCAGTCGGGCTACCTAGGAGTTTCTAGAGGTTGACCTTTCTTAGTTTTCACCGAATGATCACACTGGGTTAACTACCAAAAGTGAGGCCATTTCCGGGGGTGAGGAGGCTGAGGGTGAGGAGGGGGCCAAGGGTACTCGGACTGAAGACAATGGAGGCTGCCCTTGATCATTTTTCCTTTTCTTCTTTTGTACCCTCTTTTTATATGTTCTACTTTTGATGGAATGAATGGAAATCTACTGTGGACATATCTTCATGTGTTCATTCTTTCTTTGTTATCTTCTTTTCCATTATGTCTGTCTATTTTTGCTATGCACTTTCTTCTTTAAAATTGTTATGCCTCGGCCTTTTGCTAGGTGGATGTCACCTTACTCCGTAGACTCCGGCCATTTGGCGGGTAACCAGTCCTTCTTGGGGATGAGATTTTCCTTAGTCTTGCCTGTTTTCTGGGTAGTTGTCATCCCTTTGAGGCTTTTCTTGGACTCGACCATTCTCTTGGAAGTTGTTGTCCCTTCTTAGGGATGAAGCTTTTCTTAGGCTCGACCATTCTCTTGGCAATTGTCGCCCCTTCTTAGGGATGAGGCTTTTCTTAGCCTCGGCCTTTCTCTTGGCAGTCGTAGTCCCTTCTTGGGGGATGGGTCTTTTCTTAGCCTTGGCCATTCTCTTAGCAGTCATCATCCCTTCTTGGGGACAAGGCTTTTTTTAGCCTCAACCTTTCTCTTAGCAGTCATCGTCCCTTCTTAGGGACAAGGCTTTTTTTAGCCGCAACCATTCTCTTGGCAGTCATCACCCCTTCTTGGGGATGAGGCTTTTCTCAGCCTCAACCATTCTCTTGGCAATCATTGTCCCTTCTTGGGAATGAGACCTTTCTTAGCTTCAGCCATTTTCTTGGTAGATGTTGTCCCCTATTGGGGATGAGGCTTTTCTTAGCCTCAGTCATTCTCTTGGTAGTCATCGTCTCTTCTTGGGGACAAGGCTTTTCTTAGCATTGGCCATTCTCTGGGTAGTCGTGCGCCTGCCGTCACCTTTCTTTTTTCCATGGGGAGCGGTGATGGCTCCATTAAGGCACCGAAAATTCTTTATTTGTTTTTGATGTGGTGCTTTGTTTTACAGGAGGCGCGTGCCTTAGACGAACGGTGGGATTGACTAACGATGTGCAACTAAGATTCACCTCCCCATACTATACATGTGGATGTGGACTCGTTGCTCATTGTTGTTTTATTGGCCTTGAGCGCTTATCCCCCCTCCCTTGGAAATAGGTTGTCTGCTTTAATCTTCTCGCATTTCAGAATGACTAGTGAGTCTCTTCGCGTGAACCCCATCGGTTTGCATTTTTTGGGACGCTGGATCTTTCGGTGGGTTCTATGGGTTTTCCTTTTATTTTTTCGTTAGTTCATTCGTGTTAGGTTGTCCTAGTCGTCTCTTAATTCTCTAGGCTTTGATTCGTCCCTCCTAGACTTAGTTTTTGCCAAATTCCTTTTACTTTTTGGAGTCGTCCGGAGTGTCTTCCCCTCGTTGAGTCATGGACTTTGTTGATGAGATGTTTAACTCCTTAGATTCTGAGGGGTTGAGTAGTGGCTGGGATTCTCTCTCTAAATTTTCCATTAGGGCATGCGTTCAGCGTCCTGACCGCTATTTGGATTACCCTTCTACCACCCGAATAGTCCCATCAATCGTTATAGAGGCGGACTTGGCCTGCTACAGGGTCGCCTACCAAATTTCGGATGGGATTTGTCTCCGAATCCCACTCCCGACTGAACTGGCTTGCAGTCTCACTAACGAGGTCTGTATATTCAAGCAAGCCTTCATTGGAGGTTTTCTCTTTCCTGCTCCCTACTTTATTCGGGAGCTCCTCAGGTATCTAGGGCTCGCCTTGGGCCAGATTATGCCCAACACGTGGTGGGTTATGTACCGTTGCATGGTCTTGTGGTTAGCCTCCAACAATGGATGAGACCACTTGTTAGTGAGTGAGTTCTTGCATTGTTACCAACCTAGGGAGAAGCATATTGGATGGTGGTATTTCGTGTCCTGGGACCCTTCCCGAAATCTACTTGCAGTTAACCTCTCTGCCTCCTATAAGAGTTGGAAGAGCAAATTTTTCTTTGTCTCGGGTTTAAACTGGGAATCCTGTCCCTAGGAGAGTTGTGTGGAGTAAGCGACTTGCTTCATTCGATTATGGGGAGGTCTATCTCCCCAGGGTGAGTCTCGTGAGCCATTTTCCCTCTCTTTTTCTTTCTCGTGCCCACTTCTCGTAGTTACCCCTCACTGTTTCTTCTGTCCTCTTTTCCAGAGTTAGACGAGCCAAATATTGGACCGGTCATAATTGGCCCGTGTAGTTCATGCTGCCACCTACCCTGTCCACGACTTCAGCCTCCTAGTGATACTCGATGCTCTAAGCACCCATCTGTTGGGCCCTGAGGCATCTCAAGAGGCCTTAGCGTTAACACAGGTGACCCCAAAGGTCGTCTCTATTCTTACCGTCTTCTTGTCACCTTCTCCCCTTGTCCCTCTTCTCCTCTTGTTTTAGTCATCTACCTACTTTTCTCGTCCGCCTTTAATTTGGGTTATTTTGCAGGAATGGCAAAGAGGTCTATTGAGGAAATGTTGCACCACATGGGGGAGATCAATGCTTTTGAGCAATCTATGTCCAAGAACAAGAGGCTGAGGATGGCGGTTCCCTCTCGGGGTCTCCCATCGATTGGGGGAAGGACACCTACATTTGCTTAACCTCACCCTCCTTCGGGTCAGCCGGCCTCCTCTTCTCAAAAGGGGGAGACCTTGGCTTCTCCCTCCACCCTCATAGATACCATGATTATTGACCCTGAGGAGCCGAACACTCCGGTTGCTTTTGCCCCCAACCTCGCTCCTCTGGGCCCAAACAAAGGGAAGAATACTCGATAGAGCCTCCCGCAGATTCGTTCATCCACCACGCTGACCTAGTGGTGGACAAGCTCTCCAAGGTCATTCCCCAATATGACTTGAGCATCCTAAAGACCTGCCCTTCCTCTTCCTTGGGGAGAAGGGCCATTTATGACATCGACATGGTGAGTGTTCTCGTACATCCTTTTCTTTATGTGTGTTCATGTTTTTTGGTCATGCTAACACCTTTACTTTCATCTTTTTCGTTTGTAGATTCTTGTTGTTGTTCTTGCAAGCGCTCAATGCAGCGTTGGATTGGAGGCCCATGTCTTAGACCTAAAGAAGCAACTTGAGGAGGCCCAATAGGGGCACTCTATTCTATCCGCCCAGCTAGCCGAAGTCAAAGCAGGCAAGGCTGCGATCTTTGCTTAGCCAGCCGAGGCTGAAAAAAGTTTGAAGAAGGTGTGGATTGTGTAGGAATCACTGGCTACAGTCGAGAGGGAGAAAGCCGAGGCTGCGGCGGTCCATTGGTCTTACGAATCCCTGAAGGGGCAAGTGGAGGAGCTAAAGACCTCTGTAGGTGCTGCTATCATGGAGGCTTTCCTAAAGTCGGATGAGTACGCCATCGACTCGTCCGGGTACTTAGTTGACAGATTTGAAGCTTTCTCGAGGAGAGCGGCTTGAGATTTCCTGGACCTGGGCTTCTCTGCATACTCCCTATTTGATGCTCCCGTCCCTCTCACTATTAGGCCAGTGAGTGAAGGAGCCACGTCGGAGCAAGCCCCTTTAGACGCACCTAGTGTGGCACCCAGAACAGGGGCCAAGGGTTCTTAGCCCTTTGCTTATAGTCTTTTACCCATCTTTTTTTTTAAAGAATATATATATGGTGCCCTCTGTCATGTACACCTTTTTTGGGAAACAAATAAATTTTTTTCTTTTATTTACATTCTTTCTTTCTTCATGACCAACAAAACTTTTATTTCTTAATGAATAAGTAGGTAGACTATGCCTTATTACACTTTCATTGGTAGTATCTCCTTAGGTGCTTGACATTCTAGGGGTGTGCCAATGTTTCCTGTCTAGTGTCTCCAAGTGGTAGGTCCTCGGACTTTTAAACCCTTTTACATGATATGGACCTTCCTAATTGGGGCCTAATTTTCCTTCTGAGGGATCTATCTTGGGTTGCTTCGGTGACTTTCCGCAGGACAAGTTCGCCCGTGTTAAACCTCCTTGGCTGGAGGTGAGAGTTGTAGTATTTAGCCATCCTCTATTGGTATGTTGCGACGCGTAACCCGACAGCTTCCCATCGTTCCTTAAGTAAATCTAGGTTGAGGCGCAAACTTTCTTGGTTCTGCTCGGTCTTAAGCATTTTGGTTCAAGATCTTAGGATGCCTATGTCCACAAGGATTACTGCTTCGCACCTAAAAGCTAGCACAAATGGTGTCTCGCCGGTAAGAACCCTTGGTGTCGTCCGGTAAGCCCAGAGCATGCTCGACAACTCCTTTGGCTAGGAGCCTTTTGACGTCTTCAACCTTGTTTTGATTACTTTTAGGAGGGATCTATTGGTCACTTCCACCTATCTGTTCGCCTGTGGATGGCCAGGGGATAAGAAGTGGTTTTGAATTCCCAATTGTGCACAAAATTCTCTGAAGCGGTTATTGTCGAATTGCTTCCCGTTGTTTGTGATGAGCAAATGGTGGAATTCCAAATTGGCATATTATGGCTTTCCACACAAAGTTTTGGATATGAACCTTGGTTATTGTGGCCAACGGCTTTGCTTTTGCCCATTTTGTGAAGTAATCGATGCCAACCACTACAAACCTCACCTACCCTTTCCCACGGGGGAGGGGACCTAGTATGTCAATTCCCCACTAGGCAAAAGGTCAGGCGCTGCCATGGAGACAAGCTCTTTGGTTGGTCAATGAGGGACATATGCAAACCTTTGGCACTTGTCGCATCTTTGGACATATCAAGGAGCATCTTCCTGCATCCTTGGCCAATAGTATCTTGCTTGTACTAATTTGTGTACTAATGCCTAACCTCCCAAGTGATTACCACAGATGCCTTTGTGTACCTCTCTTATGGCGTACTCTGCTTCTAATAGGGTCAAGCATCGAAGGTAAGGTAAGGTGAAGCTCCTTTCATACAGAACACCCCTAACAAGGGTATAGCGGTTAGCTCGCAACTTTAGCTTCCCCACTTCACCTCAGTCTTCAGGCAATGTCCCTTCTCTAAGGAAGTTGGTTATTGATGTCATCCAACACGATTTGTCTTCCATAACATTGAAGGTGATCCCCACTGATCTAGATGCTCGTATGTTAGGTTTCGACAGGCACTCTACCATCTCGCTTCCATCAATGTCCTCTCCAACCGACGAGGTCAGCCAGGCTAACCTATTAACTCGGGAATTTTGATCTCTAGGGATATGTTTGACGGCAAAACATTTGAACCCCACGGTCATCTTCACCACTTTAGCCAAATATTCCTTCATCCATTCTACTTTTGCCTTAAACTTGTTCTACTACCAATCTTGAGTCACTACACACTATGATCCTAAGGATTCCTAGCTCCTTGGTGATTCTTAGTCTGGCCAAGAGAACCTCATATTCTACCTCATTGTTGGTGGCTTGGAAGTCAAACCTTATTGTGTGCGCCACCTCCTTCCCGTTTGGGGATACAAACATTAATCCTACCCTGCTGGCTTGGTTGGTGGCTGAGCCATCAACGAGCAATACCCATTCTTTAGTGATTTGCTCCCCTTCCTCCGGGGGTGTGAGTTTTGCTATGAAGTTGGCCAACGCCTGGCCTTTCAACGCATTCCTCGGCTAATACTCTAGGTCGAACTCCTCTAATTCCACGGACCATTTAATTAAACGACTTGATGTGTCTGGTCGACATAGAATACTTTGGAGGGGTTGATTAGTAAGGACCACGATGGAGTGTGCCTTGAAATAAGGGCATAGCCACCGAGCTGTCGTGACTAAAGCGAGGACGAGCTTCTCTACCTTAGGGTAGTTTGCTTTCGCCCCTCGGAATGCCCAGCTCGTGACACCATCTTTCTCCCTAATCAACACAAAGCTGACGGCAATTGTTGACGCTGCCAGGTAAACGTATAGAGTTTTCCCCTTCTCTGCCTGGCTGAGTAGGGGTAGTCTTCCCAAGTTCTAGTTAAGCTCCTAGAAGGCTAGTTCACATTCTTTCGTCTAATCAAAAGATTTTTTCAACAATCGGAAAAAGGGGAAACACCGATCTGTTGCTCGACTCAAGAACCTGTTAAACACCGCGACTCATCCTACGAGTTGTTGTACGTCTTTGGTGGTTCTAGGGCTCTCATCTTGAGTATTGCCTTGATCTTATTTGGGTTGGCCTCAATCCTCCTATAAGACACCATGAAGCCTAGGAATTTCCTGGCCTCCACTCCAAAGGCGCATTTGGTTGGGTTCAACTTCATCTTGTAGCACTAGAGTGTCTTGAAAGTTTCTCACAAATCAACCAGGTGCTGCTTTGCCACTATGCTCTTCACTAGCATGTCATTGACGAATACTTCCATATTCTTGCCAAGTTGGGTCTTAAACATGGCATTGAATAGCCTTTGGTAAGTAGACCCAGCGTTCTTTAGTCTAAACGACATGACTCAGTACCAATACAGTTCATGGTCAGTTATGAAGGTGGTCTTGTCCTGGTCTGGTCCATGCATCTGGATTTGGTTGTATCTCGAGAATGCGTCAATGAAGCTGAAGAGTTCGTGCCCAGAGGTGGAATCAACCAGGCTATCGATCGAAGGCAAGGGAAAACTATCCTTCAAGCAGACCTTGTTTAGGTTAGTGAAGTCTACCCACATTCTCCATTTATCATTGCCCTTCTTCACCAGCACCACATTCGCTACCCACTTAGGGTAATGGGTTTCTTGTATAAAGCGTGCTTGCAGCAGCTTGTCCACTTCCTAGGCAATCACTTGGTTTCTGTCGGGGGAAAAACTCTCCTTTTATTGCACAGGCTTTGCCTTGGGGTCAACGTTCAACTGGTGGACGATGACTTCCTCATCAATCCCTAGCATATCCTCATGTATTCATGCGAAGATGTCAAAATTACTCTTTAGGAACTGCTAGAGATGCAGCCAGCATTCCAATTCTAGTGTCAGGCTGATGTGAACCATCCACTCAAGTTGAGAGTCGTCGATCCCTACTTCGACTAGTTCTTTTGCAGGTTCAAATGCATCTCACACTTCTTTATCAGGGACATCACCATCAGATATAGGTAGAGCCTCTTTCAGTTCATCCTTGCGTAGGGAAGCTGTGTATCACCCCCATGTGATAACTTCGTCTCCTCTAACCTCCCCCACTCCACTGTCCATCGGGAATCACATCAAGAGGTGGTAGGTGGAGGTGATCGCCCTGAATTGATTCAACACCGGTCGCCCTAAGATTGCATTATATGCTGATGGGAAGTCTACCACCAGAAAATCGATGGCTTTAGTGGATTGCTTAGCTCCACGTCTGACTGTGACTGGCAATGTGATAGAATCGATTGGGTACAACTTGTCGCCTATAAATCCGACCAATGGTCTTTTCACAGGATGCAACCTCTCTCGACTGATTCCTATCTGCTTGAAGGCTGATAGGTAGAGGATTTCTGTGAGTTGCCATTATCTATCAATACCCTCCTGGTCTTACAGTTGGATATCATCATGATGATGACTAAGATGTCATCGTGTGGGTATTGTACTCCCATGGAGTCTGCTTCCCCGAAGGTAATAAGATTGTCCTCGTAGATCTACTTTCTCGACTGTTGGGAGACATACACCTCTCCTCCTAGTCTTGATTTTGCCTTCCTGACATGTGCGTTCCTTGCTGAACTAGATTTGCCTCCTTCAGCGAACCCTACCGCTATGACCTTTATCTCTTAAACGGGTTCCTGGGTTGGAACTTCAGTCCTGGGCAGTCCCCCTTGCTCTTTCTTTGCACGTTTTGGGAGCTGGTTATTAATGAAGTACCGCAGCCTTCCTTGCCTTATTAGTGCCTCAACTTACTCTTTGAGGTCAAAGCAATATTCTATATTGTGGCCATGGTCCCAATGGAACCGACAGTATCTTTCTCAGGATCTCCTTTCCAGGGGGGCTTTCAATATTTCCGGCCACTTTAGCATGGGGTCGTCCTAAACCTGCATCAATACCTTCTCCAAGGGCGCATTGATGGGGGTGTAGCTTTGGACTTGGTTAGCTGGGTGTCCGTCCCTCTAGATTTTTACATCGGGTTCATATGGTCCGTTCCTACTTCTGCGGGGGACCGCCTGACTGTTCTCATCTCATTTTGTCTTCTCTGTTCGGTCTTGGGTCTCAGAATCTCGGCCCCTTCAAGCACTCATCGTATCTTCTGCGTTCATGTGTTTCTGAGCCAGAAGTATGAGATCGGCTAGATTCTCTAGATGGGACTTGGAGAGGGAGAACAGGAAGTTGGATGACACCAATCCACCCATGAAGGCGGTTAGTACTATCTTCTCATCCGTCTCTTTTACTTGTAGGACTTTGTTATTGAACTTGTCGACATAGTCCCTTAGGGATTCACCTCAACCTTGCTTGATGTTGAGTAGGCATGTGGCGGGTTTCCTATAGTGCCATCCTCCTATGAAGGTGCTAGCAAAAAGCTAACCAAGTTCCCGGAAGGAGTTTATGGAACCCGCCATAATTTCTTGAACCAGGTTCTAGCGGCACCCTTCAACGTGGCAAGAAATGCCCGAGACATAATCTCATTCGGAATAGCCTACAGATGCATAAAAGTCTTATACGCTTCCAAATGTTTAAAGGGTTCCTTAGTCCCATCGAATGCCTCCATCTGAGGGAAGTAGAACTTATGGGGGAGGGGGCAATCCATTACGTTTCGGGAGAGTGGTAGGTTAGTCCTTTTGACCAGGTTTTCCATTATGGCTGGCCCCTTTCCCTGCATTGTTTCCATGTCATCGTCAAATTGTTCCTTCATCTCCTTTATCTGTCGGACCCAATATCGAGGCAAGCGTACATCATTGTCATCTTGGCTCAAGAGATCCTGATCGAACAGAGGGACCTCGTTCTCCACCTACCTTTCGCATTCCTTGCGAAGGTTGTGGCTGGGTCTGAGGCCCTTCGGTTGCTCATGTTCGATCCTTGCAAATGGTTGTTCTGTTTTCGGGAACAACCTCCTAAGTAGTCCTGGTTTTTGCAAATGACCTGTTGCATCCCCTACATCAGGTCTATCACTTGCCGTTCCAAAGAGATTATCCGAGGGGCTTCCCAATTGGCTTGCTCTTCTGTGGCAGTTTTTGGACTGCCAGGCTGGTTAGCGTGGCATTGGGCATTCATGGATCTCGTCTCGACCATACACTCTTTTGTTGATGTGGAAACACTGGCCGGTACAAAGCAACATTTTCCATAGACGGCACCAACTGATGGTGCAAGATTTCAACACGAAGGCTTGCACATCCTAGATGAGTGTCACACTGAGACTATTCTTCCTTCCTTTGAGAGGCCTATAAAATATCCCTAAGAGGAGATCTAGTCAGGGATAGTAGCATTGGTGTGGGGTTGGCTGACTACCCTCTAATGGTTAAGTCTGTATCGTCTTGAGGCCTAAAAAGGAGATCTTGGAGATTCTTGTTAGCGTGTATGGTACATTAGCGTATATGGTACATAGAGGGTATCTTAGTCACCTATATTTGGTCTACCAATAAGAAGAAATAATAATAACAGTAGTCGTATGAGTTAGGGTTGCTCATACGACCTACAGACTTCTCTCCTATCTCTCTCTTCTCTCTCTATCTTCTTCCTTAATAACTTATTTTCTCATAGTTAAGTTGGTATCAGAGCAGGTTTTGAATCAAGGAAGGTGATGCAGTCCCAGGGCTGATGTCAGCAGCTGTACGGATATACTGGAAAATGCAATATTTTTCATGATTTTGAGAGGCCATGAATTAAGAAGATTTTTGGTACTAATATCAATAGCAATCGACAATAGTAACTAAGTTTTTTCGAATTTTCAAGAATTTTTTAGAAAACGGCAACGATTTGTTTTTTGGGATTTGTGATCAATCCAACAAATTTTTGGCAGTTTTTTTTTCGATTTGCTCCCCCTTGGATACAGAAAGCTGACAAAACAAACGCCATGGTGATTGGTGGAGTTTTGAAGGTACGGTAAATGATTTTCTCTCCAGGTTGTCTCCAGACGTGATTTTCTCTCTCCAAATGACTTGGTGTTGCAGTTTGGTATGAATTGTGCATAGATCTAAAAAGCAACCATAAAAAATAACATCTTCTATGAAGCTGTGGTGTTTTTTGGGCATTTTTTTGTGAATAACGTGTGCACTCAAAGGCTTTTCTTTGGGTTTTTTTTGGCTCCCTCTTATTTTTCGTCTGGTAGTGAGTGATTGTTGATTTGAGAATTTATTTGAGAGTGGTTGTTCTTGGAAATGGCTGAAGAATGTAAAAAATCCAACCCTTAATTAGTCGGCGAAACTAGCATAAAGGAGGTAAAAGCCTTTCCGGTTACTGGAAAGTTAACTACCCAACAAATTACCACTATTAAGTTTGATGGCAATAATTACTTGACTTGGTCTAAGTCAGTTCTCATCTACATTGAAGACAAAGATAAAGAAGATTATTTAACGGGAGAAGTTGAGAAACCGGATAAGAAAGATCCAAAATATCTGCGATGGAAAACTTAGAATGCTATGGTGAAGGGCTGGTTACTCGGTTCCATGAAACCGGAAATTAGTGATCATTACCTGTTCTTGGAGACTGCATATTAGATTTGGGATGCCTTGGCCAAATCATATTCTGAACTTGGTCACACAGCCAAAGTGTATGAATTACGCCAACGGATTTCTTAATTCAAGCAAAATGAGCAACCACTTACTCTCTATTATGCCTTATTGAGAAAAAAGTGGGAGGAATTGGAACACTATACTACATATCATCCAACTTGTGTGAAGGACACGATTGAAAACCAAAAGCATGTGGAAAACATACAGATCTTTGAGTTTTTAGCTGGCATCAACTCTGAGTTCGAACAAGTTCAGGGTCTTATCCTTGCCAAAGATCCCTTACCCTCACTGAATGAAGTATATGCCTATGTTCATAGAGAGGAACGATGTTAGGGAGTGATGAATTTATCTCCTACATTTGAAAAATCTGCACATATTTCCACATCCATCAAAGGAGGCAGAGGTGGAAATTCATAGTGTGGTCGAGGTGAAAGATCAATGCCTGCATCTAAGGATAAGAACAAACTTAAATGTGAGCACTATGGTCCGTATAGACATACCAAAGAACAGTACTAGGAACTTCATGGGTGCCCACACGATTTACCCACTCGTGGTTTCCAGCGAGGAGATCAGGTAGTAATATGGGCGGTGGCTGATTTGGTGGAAACCGTATGACTGCCAACTTAACTTATTCTACCAATACAGAGGTGGTATCCAATTCATCTACTTCTAGGCCCTCAGGTCCCACAGAGGATAACCTCCTTACAGAAGAGATTGAGGCACTTCGCCGATTCGTTTCTCAATTGAGCAATTCTTCCATTGGGCCCACATCCTCATTTGCCTATTCAGGTACATCTACATCAGCCCTGTTTGCATCTATTTCCAGTCCTTCTTGCTCCTGGATTATAGATTCAGGAGCCTCTCATCATGTGACTGGTATGTCATCTCTCTTCACCTCTTATCAGACTTGTTTAGGTAGAGATAAGGTCTATATCACAGATGGATCTTTTTCTTCTATTGCTGGCCAAGGGAACATTCCTACCACTTCTAGTCTACAACTATCATCTGTTCTACATGTTCCCAACTTCACTTTAAATCTTCTATCCATTAGTCATATTACCAAGAGCCTTAATTGTTGTGTTCTTTTCTTTCCATCTCATTGTGTATTTCAGGACATGGTGACGAGGAAGATGATTGGTTTAGGGCGTGAGAAGGATGGTATTTATCTCTTGGATTCACAGTTACTAGTTGCTTCATTTGCAATAAAGAGGGATGCTTCTTCCAGATCAAAGGAGTTGCTTGCTTGGCATCGCCGTTTAGGTCATTTATCCTTTTATGCATTCAAGGGGAGAATAGATGTGAACGTGAAGATGAGTTGGCTCTTTCTCTTCCAATATCTCCCCATGTTTGTTTGATGTTGATGGATGCAGTATCAAGGGGGGGGGAGAAACGCAAAACTACCTACAAGGAGAAAGAACCAGTGGAAACCACCCAAAAGAAGGCTTAAGTGAAAGATTTCACACATGTGTTTGTTCACAGGAAGCATCAATCTCCTGCCCCTGACTCTCATGTGCTTTATCAACTTATCACTCCCTTTTTAAGTATTGCTTCTTCTATTTTTAATGATTCCCATCTTCATATTGTTGTTAGGAAGTGTATTCATTCCTGCACCAAGCATCTTATTACTAACCATGTGTGCTATGACTCATTGTCTCCCAAGTTTAGATCTTGTTCCACCTCCTTGTCATCAATTTCTATTCCTTGTAGTGTATCTCAAGCTCTATCTCAACCTTAATAGGGAAGACCAATGGAGGAGGCAATGCAAGTCTTGGAAAAAAAAATTTTGGGATGTTGTAGATCTACCAAGAGGTGGGGTGTAGATGAGTGTTCTCTATAAAATTGCAACTTGATGGCACTGTGGAAAGGTATAAAGCTATGTTAGTAGCCAAGGGCTACACGCATACGTATGGGACAGACTACCAAGAGACTTTTGCCCATGTAGAAAAGAAAAATTCCATTTGTATATTGACCTCTGTTGCTGTAAATCAAGAATGACCATTGTTTCAGTTTGATGTTAAGAATGTCTTCCTACATAGAGACTTTGAAGAAGAAGTTTACAACATGAGGTTTCCTCCTAGCTTCCAGTACTCTATCGGCAATGGGGAAGTGTGCCGTCTCCTAGAGCATGGATTGAAAGATTTCATGGTGTCATGCTTAAGAATGGCTATAAGTAGTTTTAAGTGGATCATACCCTCCTTGTGACCATGGTTCAAAACGATACATTCAAAATCTCGCACAATACGAGCCGTATCATGCGAGATGTACCGGTACTGCACCTATACGAGATGGTAAGACCCCATTCAGTGAAATATCGAGATATGGACAGGTTATCGCAAGAACGTATCGTGCGATACACATGCGTCTCGCGATAACAGGGTCAAAATGGGCTTTTTTGGTTTAAATATGCTTAAGACACATGACATAGGGAGGTATCGCATGTCGCGTCTCGCACTGAACTTACCCGTATCGCAAATCACTAAAAACCTCAAAAATCTGTATGTTTTTGCAATTTCTTGTTTGATTAAGCATCCAGAAGCTAAATCTAGGACTCCATTTAAGTCTATTTCATTTGAAAATGGAGATTTGAGCCGGATCGAAGGATCGAACCCGAAACCCCAAATTTCAACAAAAACTTCGGTAATTTCTCTATTTCTCTATTCCTTGTAAATTTTTTATATGTTATACATTTCTGATAGATCTACACATTCATGGAAAAAAAATTCAGAAAAAAAAATATATGTATATATATTTTTGAAAAATCAAAAAATTATATAAAATGAAGATTGTTTGGTCTAATTTTTTTATATGTTATAATACATCTCATTTTGCACATAATATATCAATCTGGTAGATTTCTGAAAATAAATTTATTTATTTATTTATTTAATAT
>JAOXJP010107257.1:0-28203 GCA_025762735.1 Platanus orientalis | reverse complement strand
AACAAGATTTGTGTAGCCGACCCCAAATAGTTGGGATAAGACTGTTTATTATTATTGTTGTTGTTGTGTTTATTGACACCTAAATACTTTTTTGAATCAAAACACAATATGTGTGAACTTATAATTCATCGTAAATACTATAAACACTTCGTAATCACACAACATTTTCTTACGAATTGAATTTTATGTCTCTTTTTAGACACCGACTTTCAATTAAAGAATTATTTGGACGTATTTTACAGAGAAACTTTTACATTGCAGAACATTTAAGGGGTTTTTTTATACGGTTATCCTAAATTACTTAAGGGTAGAGGGTATTATAGTAATCAAATAAAAAACATATGGAGCTTCTAAATACACCCTTAAAATTTCTCTTCACCCCCAATTGGGTTTTTTTTTTAATTCCAATAATTACCCTTGATAAAAATTACCCTATAACCCCATCCTATCACACCCCTTCCACCCCCTCTCTAACCTTTTAGAACCAACAAAAGCCACACCACTCCAACGACAACAACAAATGGCAATAGTGAAATACACCTGGATGACAACAAAATTCAACATTTTTTTTCTTTTTTCTTCCCCTAAACATAGGATATCTGTTCGACCCTATATAACCAAACAAATTAGTTATGGAAAAAAAAAAAAAAAAACATTGGATTTTGGCCTTGTCAAATTAGATTTCACTATTGCAGCTGCCACCACCATCATTGGAGTGGTGTGCCTCTTCTTTTTGTTATAACTGTTGGAAAGAGGTGGAAAGGGATAAGAGAGGTGTAGTTAAAAATTTTGAGAAGAATATTTTGGATTCATAACCTTTGCGAGGAGAAAAAAGTGAACCGCCATGAGTCGAGACACAAAAGGGAGGTGGAGCCTGCAAAGAGTGTATGGGCCCCACACCCTTTTTGTCTCAACTCATGGCGGCTCACTTTATCCTTGCTGAAGAGGATGTGAGTCTTTTATGAAGGGGTGTAAAAAAAAATGGGAAAAGAACTAGAGTGTGAAAAGAAATTTTGAGGGTGAATTTCGAAGCTCCCAAAAGCATAAGAGCCCTTATGGTATATTTAGAAGCTCCCAAAAGCATAAGAGCCCTATAGGGCAAGCTGTCGTTGAGAGAGAAGCAATCTGCCGGAAACTTAGAGAGAGAGAGAGAGGTGAGCCATCGCGGGCGTCCGAAGAAGGTGAGAGAAGATTCCTCTTCTTCTTCCTCCCTCTTCTCTCTTCTTTCTTCTTCCTCTTCTCTTCTTCTTCTTCTTTTTTCTTCCTCTGATTTTCTTCTTATGTTTTTTTCTTCTTTTCTTCTTTCCCCTTTTTTGTCACTTCTTCTCTGCACCCCTTTTCTACAAGTAATCGGATGTATCCGAATCAATCCTGCTTTAAAACTTCAAATTCGATTGCATCTTAACTGTTAACGAATCGAATTCGGATGCTATTCGCCTCGAATATGATCCGTTTACAGCCCTACGGCGGTCTTATGAGTTAGGGTTTGATTTTTTCTTTCCGCATATATATTTAATGAGTCTTTGAAATCAATGAAACGTGGTGGTGACTCCTGCAGATTTTGTTAGTGGAGAGAGATGTCTTCAACGGAAGATGACACTACAAGGCTATTTAGAATCCGGCGAACCGTGATGCAAATGCTTAAAGATCGTGGTTACTTAGTCGGAGATTTTGAGATTAACATGACAAGAACTCAATTCGTAGATAAATTTGGCGAGAACGTTAAAAGGGAGGATCTTGTTATTAATAAGTCCAAGCGTAATGATAACTCCGATCAGGTTTGCGAGATTCTGCACTTTGTTTTTTGGTTAATCGGGTTCTGCACTTGTATGGTCTCAATCGCTTTGGTCTGTATTTCTTAAAATTATAAAAATTTCCTTTTGAATTGTTATTTGATCAGTTTGATTCTCGGGTTAGGTTTGATGTTTCTATCTAGAGATGAGGTGAGCAATATGTGTGATGTTTAGGTTTCATGGTTTGTATGTGTTATTGTAAAGGTGTATCTGAACCATTTGAATGTTTGTACTATTTAGAATTTGTAGAGTCGAAGAGTATCCTGCTTAGGAAAGTTCAAATGACATAATTAGGGAGGTGGTTATCCATTTGGACTACCTGAATATTGGCTACTGTAGGACAATCTAGGATTGATTCTAGCAATTGTACCACTCGAGTGCTCGAAATATCAAGGGATGTTTAATGGGGAAAAAAGAAGTTTCTGAGTTGCTGGATTTGGTATGAATTAAATACATCCTGGCTGAAGAGTGTATTTTTCATAAGTTCAATCAAGGTTTGGGATGAGTAAATTTTCTTTACTTGTAATTGTTAGTATTATGGGCCTGGTTGTAGATTAATGAAAATAGGGTTTTAGGGACTGGAAAAGGTAATGGCGGGACATACCACAAGGAAGTACTGGAACTTCCTTAGGTTTAATGGGTAGGAAAGTGCATACTTAGTGTTCATAATCCTACATAAGTGTACTACTCTTTTAGTACTGTTTAAGGGTTGAACTTTCCTAGGCCGTCCTACATCCAGTTTGATCATGCTGTGAAGTTCATGAGTTACTCTTGGTGGACTCTTTGGAGAATCATGAACACTAAGATCCCTTTTTTTAGTGCTTATCATCCTCAATGATGCCCAAACTAAGCGAAGTTAATATCAAAGGGGATAGAGTTTTGCCAAATTTTGTATATTTATTGGGGTGTGAAATAATAATCAAAGGCAACATAAATATTTGCTAGAATATCTATATCATATGATAAAAAATATTAATGATCTTGGATGCAACCCTTCACATAAATTCTTCATTTCATGGTTATTTTGTAACATTTTGGAGAATTCGACTCAGTTGATGGAAATCCTAAGGCTCTGAAATTCATATTCCCATTGTTGTGAATCTATTTTTTAATGTTCTTTAAATCTCAAACCTCGAAAAGAAGGGGTGAGTTTGACTTTTGAAGAAGTGGCCATGGTTTACAACATTATGACTTGGGCATTAGTACTATAAATACATGGTGCAGCAATACGCTGGATATCTTGTTCATGATAGTGACGAGCTAGCTTTAAACCCTATGGTTTTGAAGGATAGAGGATAAGATGCAAGAGCTGTGTGTGAGAGAGAGAGGCTTTATTGTGTGAGTCGTATTTGAAATATAAAAAAAAACTCATTTTGGGTGGCAATGAAAAATATCTTCTTGGCAATACCTATGTTAGTCCCCCATTACTCTCTTACTTTTTTTTGAGAGATAATTCATAAAATTCATAAAAGAGGCAAAAACAGGAGATAAAGCAAGAAACAACAAAAGAAGCCCCGAGTAGGTGCAAACAATGAACAAAAAAGGAAAAAGCAACAAAGAAAAAGAACAACAGACAAGCCTAATGGCCAATAGCCAACAGGAGCTAAGCTAAAGAGAGAAGCTTTGAAACATGTCCCAATCCTCTAAATCAAAATCCCTAGAACTAGAACACCTCTCAAAGAGCAACCTAAATACCGATCTGGTTAGACCATCATGAGATAACTTGCCTTAAAAAATTCTTCTATTCCCGTCATTCCAAATGACTTGACGAGTAAATCACATCGGGGTCACATGACGTGTTGGTCTAAGAGGAGTCACGAATTTCAAGGGCAATATAGGAAAATCAAGTTTTGAGTATGCTTATAATAAAGCTTAAAAGCCAATGTTATTTTGGGCAAACCATAAGGGGGTGGCAGCCTGTCATTTTCTTTTATTTTCTACTTTATGTTTTTAGAAAGTATTGTCTAGTCTAGGATAGTTTCAAATAATAGTAACTCTTGGGGTGAAGTATATGAAGTTAGCAAATGCTTTCTAATTAATTTAAGATTTTTTAGAAAGTAGAATCTTTGGAGTTGGTAAGTTGTTGTTTAGTTTTTTTAGGAGTTTCTATTTTCTAATTAGGAGATCTTGAGTTGTAGGAAATTAGAAAGTAAGGTTGGAGGGAATTGGGTTGCTAAAACCCAGTTTTCTAAATTCTATAAATACCCCAATCCCCATACGATTTATATAGTGAAGTTTATTGAATTGAATTAAGTTGCTGCTAGCACTTTTCTTCTCTTGGGTTTTGGCGGGGCCTCCTTATCTTTCTCTTCTTCGTTATCTTCTTCTTCTTGTTCTTGTTCTTCTCCTTTTTCTGTTTCCCTATACTTAATCCTACATCATTGCTGGGTTTTCCAAGAATTTTGGGCAAGAATATCTCTGCAACAAACATCAGCACAACCACAGTTCGAGAGGAAGATATTAGAAGGTTACAGTCAGCCTACAGCTACTGCAGATTCTTGCTTATTCTCTACTATCACTGTGGTTTGGATACCCTATTGTTGCAACAAGTTGTTGTTCTAATTTCTAAGCTTGATACTCAAATGGTTGTGCAGAGGATCTTGAAATAAGTATTGACTTTAATATATTGGAATTGGTTTGGGCTGAAATTGTGGGACTGCTATATCAATCCTCTGTTAGTCAGTTAAATTTTAGAAAATTTCGACTATTCTAGTGGGGACATCTTGGACACTCAAGGGTTTAGCTATCCGAGCTCCGTGGCTAGTCTGCACTCTTTGGACTTTTCAAACTTAGTGAACTAAAACATCTAAGTAGCTAAAGGAAGGGAAATCAACTGAGACCCCATTAGTAGCGGCAAGCGAGAGTGGATTGGGGGTTTGACCTCAATATGGATGGGCCAAATGGAGTTAGGCATGCCGTTCAAGTCCCTAAGCCACCACCTCGAGACAAGGCTCCTAAAGGAAGAAGGAAAAATTCATGAGTCATTATGTTTAAGGATGGAAGAAAATGCCAGATCAAGTTAATCACCGGACAATTGATGAAGAGATGGTCCACAGTTTCTTCCTTATACATAAACAAGATGCATCTATTTGCCAAGTTCCAACCCCTATTTTTAAGGTGATTCAAGGTAAGAATTTTATCCAAAAAGTAGTCCACACACACACATATATATAACCTTTGACGGAATAAAAGGCCTTCAAATGTCCTTATGGGGAAACAAACCAGGAGTGGAATTGATAAGACCGTTATAGAACGATTTCATAGAAAACCTGCCTATACAACTCAAAACTCCACACCTAAGAATCATTCGCAACCAGACACTCACCATTCAACCTCCTCAGAAGCCGCCAACTCAAATTCCCAATCGTTGAGATTCCTCATTAAATGTGTGACCCAACCACCCCCATCCTCGAACTCAAAATTATCCACCATCGACCCAATTTTATTCACAATCAGGTTATAGATACCATTAAACTCTCTTACATATTACACAGAGATATTTTGTAGGTTTTGGAGTTCTGAGTGTGTATTCATACTTATTTGAACATTACCTAAAGTATCATTATTTATTTATTTATTTTCAATATCTCTCTAAGTTCCTTATAAATTCCATTATTTCAAAACATTCTAGTAAAGCTTCCCTGAAATTTCCTTAACTCATTAGGGCAAAATATCCTTTGAAATCAAAATTTTGAACCATGGTTAGGAAATTTATCTTAGAATTTAGAAGGTGATTATGTGGCTACGTAGGATTAGATCTTAGAGATGGTTAAGTTTTCTTTTGACATTTTAGTAAATCGATCATAGGGAGGGTACCATTTTAGATTTGTGCTAGGAATCAAGCAACTTCAGCCTACTAAGTCGGTTCTGTTGCTAATTTATTCATATCTGAACTTAGAAGCTGAGTTGGTTGCTCAAAATATGCATGATATCCATGAAAAAGTGAGGTGCAACATTGCAACCAGCAGTGAAAGCTACAAGGCACAGGCTGAAGTGGTAAATAGCATGAATTTTGTTAAAATTTCCCTACTTTTGGGAAAACAACAACAACAACAACAAACAGCCTTATCCCAACTATTTGGTGAATGGAATTTGCCAAAATTTTCATATTTACTAGGTGCAAAATAACAATCGAGGGTAATATAAATATCCCCTAATTTTGGTAATATATATATATATATATATATATATATATATATATATTGATTCAACTCTTCACGAGAATTCTTCCTTCCATGGATATTTTCTAACATTTCGACAAAGTTGATTCACTTGATGGAACTCCGAATACTCTGGAAAATCATAAAATGTTGTTGGGAGCCATTAATAGGGCTGCAGGGGTCTCGGGTGGCCCCTGGAAAGGGGAGGCCGAGATGGTCAATCGTGTGGAAAGCATAAGGGAGCAAAGGTTTCTAGTTGCTAAGGAGATTCAGAAATTTGAGAGAAGAGAAGTTGAAAGAAAAGCCGGAACCGGATGGAAGTTGTATGGAGAAGCAGTGGATAAATTGGGTGTGGCCATAGGGCAAGTTGGTGATGCAAACATTGGAGGCCATGTGGGGCCCACATGGGGCTTGGTGGGGTCCACACAAGAAGAACATGGAGGAAAGCTTTGATACATCAAGAGGAGCTTAAAGTTGCTGATTGGGATCCTTTTGTTAAAGTTCTTTATGTTTTTATTTGATATTTTATAATTTATTGTAGGATAGGACATGAGGGTCATTATGGCTTTTGCTTTTGGGTCTTTTAGGAATAAGGCATTGTTGCTAAGGGTATTTTATTAATTTTAGTGAGTCAACAAGTTAAAGTGGGGCCCTCGAAAATCTCTAGAATAACTTGATTTTGGCAGTTTTTATTATTAGAAAGTCAAGGTTTTAGTAGATTTGAGTTTAGACAAGTCTTAGGTAACAAGCTAGTAGTAGCTTAGGAGTTTCTTATTTGGTTTCTTACTATTTTCTTGAGTTTGTGAGCCTATATATGGTGTTACATGTTTATGTATTGGTACGCAATGAATGAATGAATAAAAATTTCAATTTTTGCTTCTAATGAGTTGGGCTGCAATCTCTTATTCGAGTTTTTGGTGCCTAGCTTGAAATCCAGGTAGGGATAACCTTGGATTGTGGCCTCGTGGGTAGGGATTACTCACAAGTATTTTTCTTTTCTTTCTTTCTTTCTTCTTTTTTCCTTCTTCTATCTTCTTCTTCTTCTTCTTTTTCTTTACTTATTTGTTGTTCTCTACAATTCTAGCTAGGGTTCAAGTTTATTTATCTGTTGGAAAAGGTTCCACTATGGTTTTGCTAGAACCACTATTCTTGTTTTTTCCTTTTTTTTTTTTGCTTATCTTTAATAAATATTATCTTTACGAGCTTTCTGAAATTCCATGATTTGACAAATCAGAACTTGTCCAAATTTAATAAAATTTGAACCCTAGGGTCCTCAAGTACGTCAGAACATATCTCGAAATTTTTGTAATTTTTTGATGCACAACCGGGGGTATTTTGGCGATTTTTGGATTCTGTCCCAAAATTCCAAAATTGCCCCTTTTGATTATTATTATTATTATTATTTTGTCTTTTCTTCCTTAATCTCTTCTAGATCCCTTTCTCTAATCGTTTCCTTCATTTTGTATATTTTGGTTACTTGAAATTGTTCAAAGAATCAAATTTTGGACTGTTTTAATTATATTCTTGTTTCCACATTATTTTGGCTTATTCTCCTACATCCAATTGGTTTACCTAGCATTGTGCTGCATCAATTTTGGTATCAAAGATTGTGTGCTGCATCAGTCGGCTAGAGTGGCAACCTCTGATGGGAGAAAGATAACCATTGTGGACAAAAGGGAGGTGGAAGAGTATGAGAAGTAGATGAAACAATGCTTTTTTGCTTGAACTGATGGTGAGGTTCCTAGTCCACAGTCATTGAAGGTCTGGGGACAACAAATTTGGAGGATGGCTGGCTGGTGAGTTGGGGGTGAAACTGATGGCCGAGTGCTCAACAAAGGGAAAAAGGATTGGGGGAGTTGCTGGTTGCAAATGGATGTTTGGCAACCAAGAGCAGGGTGCAGAGATTTCAGGCCTGGGTGAAACAAGTGCTGGATAAGGTTGTTTGGGCTGCCGGCACGCCTCTGGAACACCCTAATCTTTGAGGCTATAGGCAAAGTGTGCTGGTTTTATTAAAGTGGATCCAAAGGAGAACCACTCTGTTGAATGGGCAAGGATACAGGTATGTCAGGGGCATAGAATTCCCTCCTGGATTTGCATTGCAGATGGCTGGTGGAGGTTCTAAATCAGGGTATGGAAAGAAGAACAGATCGCGGAAGGAAGATAGGGGGTTCACCAGCCAGAAAGTTGCAAGATTTCAGAACATCAGTCATGATGTTTTTGAATCTTCATGTTAGATATACAGAAACAAGAACAATAAGGTGGCAATGTCGTCGGGAGCAAGAAATGTGGGGAAAGAGGAGTGGTAGAGGATAGGTGAAGGAAAGGGGGAAAGCAAAGGGAGGTTAGCTGGCAGTGTAGGGGAGTTTAAAAATTAAGGTCTGGTTTGGAGGAGTCCAGTTGAACCAAGGTGTGGTGAAAGGGCAGGTGGGGCTGTCAAATGAACATGTGCTTTAAAATCTCAGGCCCGAAATGGGCGAGAGCACTGGAGTTCATAGGCTCAGAAGGATTCTATGGGCTCAAGGCCCAAAAATAAAATAAGTAGGCCCACTCTATGAACAAACCCATTCATACCAAAGAAAGGGCAAAGGCGGAATTGTTATAATAAGGCAAGTTGGGCACAAAGGTGGGAGATCAAACGGGGGCAAAAGGAAGATTCCTCTGGTGTTTAAACAGTAATTACAACTATACAAGGAAGGGTTGTTAGATAGCATGGAGCCATAGTTTCTGAAATGTAAAACAAAAAGCTGAAGAGAGAAGGATAGTAAGTGGGTGGTCATTGGTGAATGGGAATGCTGTTAATGGAAGAAGGAAGGTTAGCTTGTAAATGAGGAGACTTGTGGACCACAGAAGCAAGGTAGCATGGTCATATTGGAAGGTGCATACTTTGAAAAAAGGGAGAAAAACCGAGGTTTCAGTGGCTGGAAAAGGAAGAGGGTTGTTGACTATGACATCACCCCATGTGGCAGTATTAGAGCATACCAGCATAGGAGGAGGGGTCCTCTCACCATTTGGTTCAAGTAGAGCATATAGGAGACCACATAGGCCACGGCTAGAGCAGTGTTGGAGCACAATTTTGTGTTATTCTATGTATGGTCATGTGGGCCTATTTTTAGCAGCTTGTGCCACTTTATTTCTTTTGTTATTTTGTGTCTTTACTTAGTTTGAGGGTTGCGACATTATATTTTTATGTTGAGGTCCTTAGTTGCAATTATTTGAAGTTTTGGAGTCTAGTTGTTATTAGGAGTTGCTATTAGTTTTAGTTAGGACTTTAAAGTTTTACTTATAGCAAGTTTTTTATTTTTTCAATTTTGAATTTCAATCTGTAAGGGGGAACTAGTGCAAGTTGTGGGCTACATAAGGAGAGTTCCCTCCACATTGTAAGACATGTTTTGATTAATAAAATTTGAGGTTTTTTGTCTCCCACGATTTGGAGCTCTCTTCTTCAAGTTCTTGTGCCAACTTGAAACCCTAAGTAGGGATTACTAAGGATTGTGAGGTAGGGATTACTACCACACACAATGTACTACATCTTTTCTCTTCTTCTATTTTTGTTTCATTTATTGATTTGTTTCTGGTTTCTTTGGTCTGAAAATAGTTAATTACTTTGCGTTTAAATCTGATTTCGATTCATTCATTATTGGGTTCTATTTCTTAAGGTTTGAGTTGCTTTGTTATCTAATTCCTTAATCGGCTCAAGGTGTGCTTTCTAAGAGAGTAGAAATTTAGTTTATGGGTTCTTATTGGTTTGTGTAATTGTCAAAGATCTCTAGTTGTTCATAAATGTACATGCATCCTGCATCAGTTGTTGCTTCAACTTCCATGTAATGACTTCTGTTGGTTGGTGCATTCCAATAACCAGTTGGTTTGGCAACATTATATTTTCTTTTGTATATGAGATAAATTAGGGCTGTAATGTTTAGAACAAAAATTCAAATTTGAATTCATTTGAGCAGTCAAATATTGGATGCAAATCCAGATATTTGATTAAAAAAATTTTAAATGAAAAAAACCCCACCGATCGGTGATCAAAACGCAGAAGCCCTTTCAAAAAATTCCAGACCCAAACTGAGCCCTAAGAAGAAGAAGAACCGAGCCTTGATCACTGACATCGCCCGGACCTTGACACGAAGGAAAGACTGAAGAAGATGAGCAAGTTTCAAAGATTATTCATCAGGTTGATTCTGTTTGCAGAGATTGAAAGAGCTTCAGCCTGCAATAGATATTCATGACTGAATATTTAAAGTCCAAAGATTCTCCACTACTGCCAAACCAAAACATATTTTGTTCCATTAAAATAAGAGATTTTACTAAGGACAAGTGCTCAAACTCTTCAACGCTGTTGTTACAGAAGAATCAAATATTTCTATCTAAATCAACTAGTTCTTCGTTAGAAGCACAGATTGAGAACAAAATCTCATAAAAATCTGTAGAAAAGCTTTAAACCACTTGAATCCATCAAAACAACTGGAATCAAACGGAAACCCCGTCAAAAAAAGGGGGAATGCTTACAAAAGAAGCTTACATAAATAGAAAACTGTAAATCAAGATTCCAGGGAATACGAAGCTTCATTTTCTACAGAACAAAAAACTAATATGACAAAATACCTCAACAAAGACCAAAATGATCAGACTAGCAAGAAGTATCAATTGGAAGATATGTCATATATCATATATTGATCTGTCAGCACAATTTTTCTCCTCCAATCTCTTGTTATATCTCAAACTGCCATGAGAGCTCCCCTCTGGAGCTTTGAACAGGAATCGCTGATATGAAATGACACACAACCGTATTATATAATATCAGAGTTGCATGGACTTTCATGCTCATGATTTGTGAGTATAAAATATTTGTAGTTACAAGAATATATCCCACATTTTGTAAGAAATAATGAAAATGTCTTTGAACTCCCAGACACCAACATATGCTCATAGTCTAGCACTTCTTTGGAAGTTTTTAACCCTAACAAACCACGTGTCACCTTATAGTTCATCAGAGACTCAGAGACACTTTTTCATCACACACACACACACACATGTATATATATATATATATATATATATATATGAATGTATAAGCTTAATCGGATGCGAACATTTAGCACCGGAGCATATGTATTATACATCCACATTCGGTTAATTTATAATCAAATATTTATTAAATAATTGAATATAGATGAATCTGTATTTGCCTTAAGCGGATCGAATGTGAATCGAATATGAATGCTTAGGCAGATAGTTGACAGCCCTAGGATAAATTAGAGTTAGAGTTAGAGGGGCTGTAGTTTAGGGATTCAAGGCAAGAAATTGTTGGGTAGATCAAGGTTTGATTTAGAATAGGAAGGCCTGTTAAGCAGATAGTTGTCATGCCTTGAGTTTCAGGTTGTATCATGGGGTGTGCATTTACAGTAATATCCGCCTATAACCCATATATTTTGGTCAATATAATTTTGAATCATCTCTAGACTGAATGGACAAATATCACACAATTACCAATCACTGCATGAAATGTGGCCTAACAAAGGTGTTTAGGTAATACATATGGGTCAAAGGAGGGTATTACAGTAGATACACTAAATAAGTAGCATTTATTACAACGTACCCTTTGTCAGGCATTGGTCACATCCTGAGCAAAGATTGGTGTGGTATTTGTCCTGCTAGCCTGGAGATGATGTGAACTCAATCAAGACACCCTTCATCATGCATCATGTCACCCACTGATTGGTACCAACGTGATATGCACTTGTTGGTATTGGCATGATATCAATCTAGACTGGAGATGATTCAAACTCATGGACGAGGGTGGATACTTTGTGCAAGACCTAGAAGTAGGCATGAAAATTCGTGTTGGTGGGTTGGGTGTCATGTTGAGTTAAGGGTATACAATTATATGGGTCAACCCAGACACGACCCATTTATTAATCATGTTAAGGGTATACGTGGGAGATGGATGAATGCTTGTTTAATCACTTATATTGAGAAAGATGTTTTTAATAGCATCGATAATGAGAAGATCATCCAACGCTTTCAAAACATGAGGCCTCGTCATGAACAATTGCCACTTTAATTGTATATGGATTTTAAGTGGGCAATAATTTTTTATAAACGATTGGGACACAATTGTAATTAACTTTTTAATGAGAATTTTGTGAGTAAATGATATACACTTTAGTATATTTATACATTTTTTTACCCCCCTATTAGAAATCCTGGTTCCACCCTTGTATATGATACCTACTGAAACAAATATTTGAAATCCCCCATAAGTACTGCAAGTTAGATAACAGATAACTGAATTATATATCAGAAATCAATCACATGATGTGAGCTAGATAATAGGTAATATAATAGAACAAAACAAACCTATCTACAACTAATGGTTGGATACCACTATCTCACGTCTTGTGGCAAGCATCAAATAAACATTGTCAATTAATGTGACCCGACGAAGAGGGTACTTGATCGTATCTATTTAAACCCGATAAGGGTTCCATCAAATATACCTCTTTGATGGCAAATGGGTCTCATGTCATGTCATAACTAAACATAAAAACTCATCAAAACAGATACATATACTTTGAAAAAACTAGTAGATATCATGGCATAACAAATCTAAACTTTTAAACACTCTTTGATCATTCAAATAGTACATATCTTTGAGACAAAACATAAATAAATGAATCTGACCCACCTAAGCACATAGTTTTACGGATTGGCATAACAAAACCCTTTAAAACAATCATTAAAAATATGTTTACTAAGAATTCTTTAAAAACTCTTTCAAAACATGATAATCTTTCAAAACTAAGTAAAACAACCTTTTGCCTTTGTTAAACAGAGATTAAAATCATTTAATAACCTATTTGCATAAAAACCAAAGCTAGAACATAAATTTGCTTTAAAACATAATTTTCCCCTTTCAAAAACAGGTAAAAGAACTCAAACAAATCAAAAACATCATGTTTATTTGCAAAACCAGTAAACAAACGGATCTAAAAACCTAAGATTAATTCTAAAGCGATGCAAAGTGTTCAAACTATTTGCAAAACAGATTCTTAATTGTTCTAAGAACTTATGATTTCCTTAAAAAAAATGAGAATCAAAGTGTTCTATAAACCTAAGACCATTAAAAAACGATGTAAAAGTGTTCTAGTTTATTTACCTTTTGGTCTGAAAACAGATATAAGTTGAAGTTTCAAGTTCATTTTTCAAAAAATCCCAAAATCCCCTACAAAACCTAGCTTTCTCTTTAGTTGCTCTTCATCTTGCTCATTGATTCGTTTCTAGGGTTTTTGTGTTGAAATAGGTCAAGAATAATCATATATAGACCCTAAAGAGTCCCACATCGTTTGGGCAACTCTTAAAACCCAAAAGTCATAAAATGATGACTTTTCAAAATCAAACCATAAAGAGCCGATCAATTGAGTTTAGGCCTAGATTTGCAATTTTTTTCCTGTTTCTACCCTTATGCACTAAATCGGTTATAACTTGTTCGATCGGCGTCCGATTCGTTCCCCGTTTGTTGCATTGGAATCTAGACTTTAATACCTTTCCAATTATATAAAGTTGCTCAATAATTCTTCTTAGATTTGTCTCTAAAGTTGCACGTTTGTGGGTCATTACATTAACGGTTAAATCATTCTTCTAAGTGTGCTAAACATGTGCAAAACATGTGTGGCATGTGTGCGAAAATGTGCAGGGTGTTACACTCGCCCCCTTAAAATAAATTCAGTCCTTTAAATTTGACATACCTTAAGTGCGAAACAAGTGCAGATACTTTCCCTTCATCTCGTCTTTACTTTCCCAAGTTGTTTCTTCTGAATGGTTCCTCCATAACACTTTCACAGACAAAATCACCTTCACACGTAGAACTTGTTATTTTGCTATCTAAAATCTAAAATGCCTACGCTTCATATGATAAGTGCTCCTTGACTTGAAGTGGTTCGTATTTTGTTACATAGGACGAATCTCTCATATACTTCCTCAACATGAAACACGTTGTGAACATGTGACAAATCTAGCGGTAATGCCAGCTCATAAGCAACGCCACCAAATTTTCTCATAATCTCAAATGGTCCAATGAATCTAGGACTTAACTTCCCTTTCTGAACTTCATAATACCCTTTGACGGTGATACTTTCAGAAATACATATTCCCTCACTCGGAATTCATGTTCTCTTCTTTGATCTGCATAACTCTCGCATAACTCTCTTGCCTGCTCTGTGCCGCAAATAATCTTTCACGGATTCACTTTAATCTTCATAGTTGTCTCCTGGACTATCTCAAGCTCAAGTAACTTTCTTTCTCCAACTTCTTTTCAACATATGGGTGTCCTGCATTTCCTATCATACAGTGTTTCAAATGGTGTTATTTAGATGTTTTCTTGGTAACTGTTACTGTAAGAAAATTCAATCAATGGTAGATGAACATCACAACTTGCTTTCAAATCAATTACGCACGCTCTTAGCATGTCTTCCAAGGTTTGTATGGTATTTTTCGATTGTCCATCTAACTACAAATGAAAAAACGTACTAAAGTTCAACTTTGTTTTCAAAGTTTGTAATAAGCTATTCCAAAATCTTGAAGTGAATCGCGGATCATGATCTGAAGTTGTTCCAACTGGAATGCCGTGAAATTTCACAATTTCATCAATATACAACTTGGCCAGCTTATCAAGTGAGTAATTTATCCGAAAAGGTAAGAAATGAGCGGATTTAGTCAGTCCACAATAACTCAGATAGAGTCAAATCCCTTCCTAGTCTTTGGTAGTCTACTAAAGAAGTCCATAAATATATGTTCTCACTTTCATTTAGGAATTTCTAATGGTTGTAACAATCATAAACATTTATCAAATTGTCAGAAATCTCCAACTCAATGCATTAGCTACAGCATTGGCTTTTCAAGGATGATAAAAGATAGTGCAATCATAGTACTTAATCAACTTAAACCATCTTCTCTGCCTTAGATTTAGATCCTTCTGTGAAAATAGATACTTTAAACTCTTGTGATCAATATAAATCTCACAAGATTCTCTATACAAGTAGTGCTTCCAAATCTTTAATGCAAAAACAATTCTATCTAACTCCAAGTCATGCATTGGATAATTCTGCTCATAAGGCTTAGGTTGTCTAAACGCATAAACAATAACTTTCCCATCTTGCATCAGTACACAACCCAAACTTTTTCTAGATGCATCGCTATAAATCACGTACTTCCCTCATGTGTTGGACTTCAATGTAAAGACCGGTACAGAAAAAACCAAAAAATCATTTAGTTCTTGAAAAATATGCTCACATGCCTCATTCCAGTCGATCCTAGTATTCTTTTGTGTCATCTTAGTCAAAGGTCCTATTAATACTAGAGAATCTCTCAACGAATCTCTTGCAGTAGTCTACCAATCCCAAGAAACTATGAATCTCATACACATTTATAGGTCGAGGCCAATTAACTACAACTTTTATCTTTTTGGGATCTACGTAGATTCCATCTTTTGAGATCATTTGTCCTAAGAAACCCACTTTGTCTAACCAGAATTCACACTTGCTGAATTTTGCATATAACTTGTGGTCTCTTAGAGTCCCCAGTGCAATCCTCAGATGTTCTGGGGGAATGTATTAAGATAAAAGGGTGAAAGAAAAGGAGGAAGGGGGAGAGCGGGAATTACACAACCCAACCAAGAGAGGATGGATCCAATACAGAAAAAAGAGAATTAGAAGGAAAGAAAAGAAGACAAAAAACGGAGAGAGAGGGAGACTCTCCCCATCTCCAATACAGTCTCTCATAATATCATCTCCTCTTCGAGGCTGTCCACGAACATGATTTCTTGTGTTCCATTTTTATTTGAGAAAATGAGGGACCCATCATGGCTTTAGGTTTATGCTCCATGCTTCTTGGGTTCCTAATACCGTGATTTACTCCACTGCCTTTTAAAACAAATATCACAAGTTTGATCTGGCAAATGTAGAACAAAAACATCTTCTGTTCCCCCTTTGTCAGCCCTTGATACCTTTCTTAACAAGCCCACAAGCCTATTTTGCACCACCGTCCTCAAAAACTGCAAGGTTGACCCCAAAAGCTGAATTCTATGGCTGAAAATGCTGTAATAATAATTGGGAATTTGGGATGGGCTTCAGAAAGTATAATGGGTTCACCATCCATAATTTCTATAATTGGAAAAGAATAAGCTGCAGAGGATAGGACGATTAATAAAAAATGTTTTTTTTTTATTTTACGGCAACTTAGGCAAAGACCCTCACCCTTGTTCTGCAACAGCCTTCTACATTGGCAGCCTGCGTTTCTCAACTCCAGTCAAATATTGAGAGGGTTGCGAATTGAGTAAAATATACCAGATACATCGGGCATCTGCATCAAGTTATTTTATGTGCACTGGGTTCTTAAACTAAACATTTGGATTTCTACATTTTTTAGTTTAGGCGTTTCTTTTTGCAAAATATATTTTCTATAGTTTTTTTTAGTTTTTCTTGTAAAGACCTATTCTTCGACACCAACTACTACTTTTTGTAACTTCATCTATGATGCATTTGCAGTGTCCATCATATGATCGTGTAAGATTTTTTCCCCTTAATTTGAAGAGCCTTGTTTGCATAACTGTTGCATACTCATGCTGCATATTTGCACAATGTCCATTTGTTTTGTTTACTTATAATATCATCATTTTATTCTGGACCAGATATATATTTTCTTTCCAGAGGAGCAGAAGGTTGGTGTCAAGACAATGAAAATGTATACCAACCGTATGAAAGTTGAGAATGTCTTCAGAGCAATATTGGTTGTTCAACAGAATTTGACTCCATTTGCCAAGACATGTGTTAATGAAATAGCTGCGAAATTTCACTTGGAGATTTTTCAGGTGACTTGTTGCTTCTTTCTATTAAATAACAAAGATGAAGTTGGGTTTGCTCAAATTAGCATAGTTATGCTTTCATGGTTGTTCCTTTATGGAGGAATAGCAACATCGTAATGTTTCATGGATAGGTAGGTACAAACGCTTTCCCCGTCCTTGAAGATCAAACCAAAAAATATATAATCAGATGATCCATCCCATTCATCGGATTTATCAAATTCTTTTGGATAACCATGGAAATTTTGATGGTTTAGGGTGGAGAAAATTTTTGGTTGGGAAGATTTTAGGTGGGACTAGTAACGAGTCCCACAGCATTGGATGTGCATCATATGTACCTCTGAGGTGTTGATGGGTTGTTTTTGTGATCTATTGATGAGCACCTTTCTCGTTACTTAGTTTTATTTCTTAATGAAGAGGGAAGTGATACCAACAAAGTGACAAGAATTTATAATGGTTTAGTTGACTGCTCTTTCTGCTTTTATTGAAGAATTAAATGAAAGCAAGGAGAAAGTTTTACCTGTTGGTTGGGTTTCTCCTAAGTGTCCCTTGTTTCTCTTATTAGGACTCTTTTTTTTGGGTTTGGGTCTTATGGGGCTTCTCTGCCCCTTGGCAACTGTTTGAGAATCTTTTTGACAAGTTCCTATTGGTGGTCTCCTTGGGGTGAAGTTTTTTGGAATCATTTTGCATCCCTTGGATAGTGGTTTTCCATTAGTCCTCTTGATTGATGGTTTCCTTTTTTTCTTTTCATCTTGATATGTAATAAGGTTAAATTACCAATATATTTATGTAAGCTGACGATTTTGATACAGGAGGCAGAGCTGCTGGTCAACATTAAAGAGCATGTTCTTGTTCCTGAGCATCAAGTACTTACTAGCGAAGAAAAGAAGACCTTGCTGGAACGTTATACCTTGAAAGAAACACAGGTTAGTGTTGGGGAAATGTCATTTACTATCACTTCAAATTGATTTTAATACTTTTCAAATTGAAAATAATATGCTTCAAAGGTGGCTACAACTGTAGCCATACAAAGACAGGAGAACAAAAAACCTCCCCATACCCCAAAAATACTGAGACTACATAATTATGTTTTATCCTAATAATATCTCCCCCTTTGATCTCTCAGGTCTTATCCTGAAACCATGAAATTTCTTGTTCTGATCTGAAAATACAGCACTTCTTGGCTTTTTCGTAAATCCTATATGCTATGTTTAGCCATTCCTTCCAAGCCAAATAGACCAGCACAAACCAGCTGCCATAGGTATTTTTTCTTTTGATTAAGGCCTTGAACACTCTACCATTCAACCAGAGATTTTTCTCTCGGCACCACCCAAGAAACCCCAAAATCTTCTATCATTGCTGCCTGTGCATTCATGGAGGAGCAGTGAAGCAAAAGGTGTTAGGGTATTCCCACACATTTGGAAGGCCCTTTTCTCTTTTCTCGTTATATACAATTTCATTACACTGGTATTAAGTAATTGCACGGGGTATTGTTGGGTGTTTTAGTAATAAAGCAACTCACAGGAAAGACACTTGATGACACTACCTGTGAATGTCTTTACATCATTAGATCTGGGTTCGCTATTGTCGCTTTACTAGTCAGAACTATTGGATGTTTTTTATGTGGTCTTATTTTGTAGCTGCCAGATCCTGATGTTAATTGTGTTTTCTGTTTATGATTGGCTGAATGGGTTTCAGCTTCCACGCATTCAGATCACGGATCCAATTGCTAGATATTATGGGTTAAAGCGTGGGCAAGTTGTGAAGATCATTCGACCAAGTGAGACTGCAGGCAGATATGTCACATACCGTTATGTCGTCTGAGCTTCTTTCAGGCTTTGTATTTTGTAGAATGTGTGTGTGAAAGTTGCTGAGGTTAAAAGTCTTGTTACATCGTTTTGTTGAAGTTGACATTTGTTTTTCCTGTTGTTATGACTGGCGTTCATATGAAGAAAAGTGAACTAGATTGGTAGTCATTTCTTTGGAACTTTAATTTTCCATTTGTTATTCCTAATGTTCAGAGTACTCTCTCCCCTCACTACCAATAGTGGTCTGGGTTTCTTTGAATTTGGAGTTTGGGGATACCCTTTCTGAATGGTAAATCGTTCTATCAAAAAAATGTGTTTAGCCCATCTAGCTTTCTGAAATGAAGCTTTTACAGCCCACATGTGTACTGTTGCAACTACGCATGTGTACTGTTCAAATGAATGGCCTAGTTGAAATAGCTAGCCTTCGGCTAACTATGCCTTAACTCACCTCAGGTCCCTGAAATAAACTTCTGTTAGCGTTCTGCAAATTTCAATGGTTCACACGTGGCAAAAAAAATTAAAACACCAACTTTCACATTTCACTTTAGTTGATTTTTTTGTCACATGTTGACCACCAGAATTTGCAGTAACGTTAACCAAATTTTAACCGTCGGTTGAGGCTGGGGGACTACGTGCACATGGACTATGAACAACGTAAATATAATGTGTAACAGCACACTCGGGATCCTCTGTAGTGGAACCTCATAGCTATCAATATTTAAATTTGATGCTTTTTTTTAAGTGCTTTTAAGCCTTTTATTTTTATTTGGACATGCGTTTAGATGCTTTAACCATGTAAATGTCACATGTCGGCCCCTGGTTACACTCGTAACAATGAAGGGATCTTTTATTAAGAACAATTCGGATCCAGGGGTTCCAAATAACCATATATTAAAAATGTACAAAATATAAATAATCGTCAAAGGGATTCTCTCTTTCAGAAATGTGAAGCCAGTAGCGATTGTAATGAAAAGAGAGAAGCCTATGAAATTGTAGGACAACGCAATTGAAAACGAGTAATAAGCCATGTTCTTACATCCAAATATGCTGTCAACCATTGGATTCGAATGAACAGTACCACCTAAACCTGTTATGTATTGACATCAATCTATCAGATTTCAATCCAATTAGTTAGTTTTTTTTTTTTTTTTTTTTACTTTTTTTTTGGTTAGTTACACAACCCCCCCCCCCAAACCATATGACAATGGGTGGAAATGAGAAAACAATTTGTTGGTTGATCCACAAGAAATCCATTGTTTATGGACAGTTAGCATGTTGAATGAGGATGTAAACTCTGTACATGAACTTTAAGCTAATGACTTAAAGTTTTTTTCTTATTTGTTATGGGTTGATTACAAAACCCCCCTCCCCTTGAACTATTTGACAATGGCTAGAAAAAAAATTAAAGTTTTTTCAAGCCCATTACCCTTGCCTCTTTTCAAAGGATCGTGCATACATGACCCTTTTAGGACTTGATTGAACTATTCCCTACATGTCTGTTCGGGTACTTCATCAGTTCTCCCTCCACCAAGGGTTGATTGATTGTCCCTTGGAATTCAAGGATATCCATGAGTTGACCTATCTCACTCCACCCCCTATTTGGGCCAACATCTGATGTTATTAGTTAAATTATGGAATTTGCCTCTTAACAACACTTTCCACCAAATAACCAAAATTCACTGTAGAATAGGTTCAATGGCTTCAATGCAGAGCTAATCATCCTCCAACTCCTCTTGCTACCACATGGCCTAACCGCCAACCAAACAATCACACCAAGATGAGCAACCTACCTCCCAAGACACTAGTTGCCCACAAAGTCTTGATGGAACTTTAACAATCCTGCCTCAATCTTGCTGAAGAATGAAGTCAGCATAGCCAAACTCAGTCCCTCCTAGCTAAGGCTCAAGAAGAATTATCTTATGAAGCAAGTCTTCAAGAAGAGTCAAAAGTCAATAAGAACATCGTTGAGAGAATCAGCACCATGACTGGGATTTTAAATACCGTAACCATGGATCATAGTGATCTCCATTCGGAGCTTGATCAGATTGTCTGAGAGTTTAGGCGAGTTAATGGCATCAGCTACTTGCAAGCCCATTGGCGACAAGAATGGATCCAGATACTCTACTAGCAGGTCCTAGATTTAAGATACGAACCTGTTGCTCGGCCCCATTCCCCTCCTAGATTTCTTGAGGAGTAAAATGGTGGTCCAAGTTACTTGCTTTTGTTGTTTCCTTGAAGGTATTCTGTTGTAATGATTCACTTTTCATTTTTGTATTTAGTATATATTTCAACCACTTTATACATAATAGACATGAATTTAGGAATGTTACTTAGTATCTCTCAAGATTTCCCCCTCAGCTAATAAGAAAATAATAAAGGATAAATAGCCAAACTAAATGCATTTCATCAAACGTACACCACTAACTATATTCCTTTTAAATGGTAAATGAATAGAGATTCTATAATCGGCCGTTCCAATATAACAGCACCTATTACACATTTTCAATCCAAAAAGGCCACCCCCAAGTCAAGGATGGTGGAGCCAAATGTATCTGCAATACCTAAGGGAATACCCACTTCCACACCCCCTTTTAGGATCCTCAAGACCCCATCCTCCTCCTCAGACTGGGTCAGAAGCCCATGCTGAAGAAGCACATAGAGCCAACTTGTATAAAGTCATGGATGATTACATGGAAACAGGTGAAGGACTTGTGTCCTCTACAGCACCAAACCACCTTTTGGATCCTATATCCGACCCCAAGACCAAAACCAGTTCTTGAGGCAACCCTCAATAAAAAATATCAATTTATCACCTCTAGTCAGCCTACAATCCCATCCGACCTCCCCATTAGATCCTAGATCTTAAAGAACAGTACAGGCCAAGTTTCTTCTCTACAAAAATCAAGAAGACAGTGTCTTCCTCTTGAGTTGATGGAGAACTTCATAAAATTGAGAAGTTTACCGATGAAGAGGGTAGTCAATACCCACTAGAACTGGGTTTTAAGAATCTTTGTCTATACCTTAGAGGTTTTCTTCCTAATAATTTCTAGATGCCTAAAATTCAAAAGTATAATGGGTCTAGGTGTCCTAGATTGCATCTCCAAACATATTGCAATGTCATGTTCCAATGGGAATGGGGTGAGAATTTGATGCAGTGCAACAAGTTGCAAACTGGTTTATAGAACATCTAGATCATAAGAAGTCAAATTGGGCCTTAATCTTTAAACAACCATACGTTTTGCTGCAGATGCTCGATCACAACCCAAAAGTATTCAAAATGACTAGCTCGGCAAGTTCTATGATGTCCTAAATATAACTTTTGGTTCACGACTCAGGAAACCTCCAAATCCAATATTTAGGCCTTCAAACGATCACTTTTTGTAATTCTTTCTATTTCAGGAAATAACCAATTGGCGCATATTTTGGGGGATATTTGATGCAAATCTTTTAGGAATAACTTAAATATTTAGTGGTTCTGGGTAGATTTCATTATTTTCCATTTTTTTGTATTTTTTCCTCTTTTAAGCAATTCCTATTGTAGTAGGAAATCAAATTAGTTTAGGAAGTTTCCATTTTGGGTTTTAGGGCTTTACCTATATAAAGTCTCCATTGTAATTGATTTGAATTATTAATTGACTTATTAAATAAAGTTTATTTGTTGAGATCATTCTCTATTAATTCTTAGTATTCCTTTAGGAAAAATCAATAAGTCTCTGTTCCTGGTATTTTTAGCTTCGAAAATCAATAGGTTCATAGAAGGTTGTTCTCAATTTATTGGTGAGATTCATCCCCTAAGCTCGGCCTATATCAGAATCTCTTGGTACAGATGTTTCCTAAAATCTTAATCAAGAGTGCATCTAAATGGTTTGTAGGTCATGAGAGGAAAACTATGTGGAAGAGCCTCACTTGCGATTTTCTATCACAATAACGGTTCAACTTGGCAACTCTTCCCACTAGGTAGGAATTAGAGAAGATGTGTCAATAGCTTCATGAGATTGTGTGTTCCTATGCTTACAGAAGGGGAAAGACTACTTCTAGTCTCAAGCACCCTATAAGGAGGAGATGATCACTTTATTTCTCAAGACCCTAGGGCCCACCTACTCACTGATGCTTTTGACTTTTTCCCAAGATGAATTTGCAAAAGTAATCAATAAGGAAGTCAAGGTCGAATTAGCTATTCATGTAGGATTTGTTTAGGAAATGCCTAACCCCATTAATGGTTTTACATGAGCAGTAGTGCCCGTAACATTGGAAATGTGGTGCAAGCAGTCAAGGTCCCCCTTCCTCCTCCAAACTAGTTTGTCCAGCCTTATGTCACAATGAATTTCTCATGCCCTTATCACAATTTTCAAGGACAAAATTCTAGAATTTATCCATGGAGGACAGAAGAAAAAGAAGCTTTATTGAACACCCATTTTTCATCACATACATCATGGACTACCTTGTTAAACAACAACTCTTCTATTTTCTACCCTCGACCTTTGCCCAACCCATGACCCCCCAAATATGATGCCACCCAACATTATGCTTTCCAAAAATCCTAAGTCAACTCACCGAGAAGTGTTTCACTTTAAAACACTTCACCAAGGATCTCCTCGATGAAGGAAAAACCAACTTTAGACCCATGTAAGTCTCAAGCAATGCCTTTCCAAACACCAACATCCTCCCAAATCCCATTCCAACACATTAGTCCTCTACTGGCATTAACATGATAGGCCACAACCCTCTACCATTCGACCCCACCATCCTTATCACTAAGAGACACTAAGAAAAATTGTTTATTCCTCAATATTTTGAAATTTATATAGTTTCATCACCACCAGTAACCCTTGTCAAATTGCACCACCACCTTATAGCAATACGGAGGAAATTATCCCCATCATGTTCTTTCTTTAGTACCATTGGTTATTAAACTACCCTTGGATTCCATAAGCTTCATCCATCATATCCCTCCACCTCCATCATCCACTTCCTCTACCCCGCTACACACGGGGCACCATGCCATCATCAAACTACCACCACCGAGGGTTCCCTTTCGACTAAACTAAGTTCCTCCCCTCCCTCACCAGAAACAACAACTATAGCTCCCATATTTTCACAACGAGACATTGATGACTTTATTTATTTTGTCACTATGTATGGGAGGATCTTAGGGCTGAATCCTTCACACTTGAATCTGGAAAAAAATACACCATCAGGTCATGGGCATGCACAAACAAGCACAGAAGAGACAAGTAAGTATAAAGAGAATAGAAAAAAGAAAAAACAAGAAGAGAAAAGAGAAAATGAAATATTTGAGAAGGCAATGCCATTTCCTCTTGGTAGAATAACTCGCTAAGACATCAACACAAATCTCCATACTAAGTCTTCTACTCACATCAAAATCTCACAAAGTTTGACCTTTTAGCATATTCCATAACTCATTTGTTAATGTCAATATGACTCTGAACAAATTGGAAGCCATGATACCATGCGCTTCCACACCTGGGGACATCTCACCTTTTCAGAGGCAGAAATTCTAGATAATAATGTGTCTCACAATCATGGCATTTACATATCAGTGACCTTTCTTAATCTCTACATCCCATTGGTTTTGGTGGATAATGGCTCAGAGCTTAATATCTGCACTCTTGCTACATTGTTGGATATGGTCTTTGCTCTCAAAAATCTGGAATCTAACCCCATGATCATACAACCTTTCGATAATTTTGCTAGTCAGCGACTAGGAGACATTCATATAGACTTAATCATGGGCACCAAGATGTTTAGGACATACATGCTTCCAAGTGGTAGATGTGTTTGCCTCATTTACCATGTTGTTAGGAAGACCTTGCATCCACCAAGCTAGTGTGGTACAATCCACACTTCGCCAAAAGGTTAAGCTCATATATGGAGATGAGGTCATTACCATCCCTGGTAAAGGGAGCACAACAACACATAGAGGTAAATAGAAATGGAGGTCCAACAACTTCAGGTGCCAAACACCTATGCATCATATCAATTTGAAGTTGTGAGCACTATTTTCTTAAGTCGAACAAATAAAGAAGAAATACAATGACTTATCTCATCAATTGCAGATGATGGCCTAGATGAGCTTCAATACTATTGTCCAAACTTATGGGCATCAATGGTCCATTTGTTGGCTCTCTCACAAACTACAGCTTTAGACTGATTGGTAACCTATAGGACTTCCATAGTGAAAGTAGTAAGTACACCGAGCTGTTCCATGCATACGGGGGGACACATCACATCAAGAAGTGATTTACACCCTCTTCCAAAAAGTGAAAACCACTTTTCGAAGTGATGTGCCCCCCTTACATGTAGGGGATAGGTTAGGGGCACCAAATCCCAGCCAAGGTTGACTGGGTGTGAGGATAAGAGATTCTAATTTGTTGCTAAAAAGTGGAGGCACCCTTATTGATTAGAAAATTCTGTTGATATAACTTCTTTTGTATTCTTTTTAAGAGTGTCATTGTGGTATATCGTAATATCTCTCTCTTGGTAATCAATATTCCAATGGGGAGGGAAAAGGGTTAGGGGGGTTAATAGGTGTAAAGCAGTGCTTGACACTATTGGATTGAGCGGTGCTTGACATGAGCTTAGTATAGCAACAATATAAATGCTATTGTTATAATAGAAGGATATCAAAGCCATGATTCAAGCCAATATTTTGTGCACACAAAAGAGGTGCACAAGTTGTGCGCATGGACCAGGGGGTTGACGCATCAGCACAAAAAGTGATTTACACTTTTTGGAAGTGCGCTTATCACTTTTCGACACTGATGTGTCTAACCCCTAGTCCATGTGCACAACTTTGCACCTCTTTTGTGCCCACAAAATCCGAGGGGCCATGATTCTTGTGTATTTACTCTTTAACTCTCCTTCGACTTCGAAACACCCTTTATTAGGTATTTGTATTGGCTTTGATATCTCTCGTAAGACTAATCAATGATTCTTCTACCAACAAAGACTCAGATATGATTCACGTAGAGAAAGCAACCCAAGCAACAACAAGGTCTTTTTTTATAAAAACAAAAAGGGACAAAACCGTACCCAAAAAAGACAAATGATTCATAATGAGAGTACCTGAGTAGTCCTTCCTCCCTCCCTTTATGGCTAAGAGACAAATTTAAAAAGACACTCTAAACCCCCAAATCCTCCCTCTTCCAGTTGGGATTTGGTGCAACTGGTTAAAAAATGCCAAAGGTTTGTTCTGTATCAGAGGCAAAGACATCAGTGCTGAAAAGTGATTTACACTTTTTGGGAGATGATTCACTTTTTGGTGGTGATATGTCCGCTCTGATGAAGGGTTGATGTTAGGCATTCTGTAAGAGGTTACACCAAATCCTTATAGAAAAAAACAAAATAAATGTTTTGTCCTAGATTTGATGTCCGAGATGGTGTCTAGGATATCAGGGGACTTTAAATGGAATAAGAGGGATAGGTGTTCCATGAAATTTCAAATTCCATCCATTTTATAACATAAAATGTCCGCTAGACAGGAAATTTGGAAAAAAAGATTTGTGGAGTTGGTGTGCCCTATTTTCGACAAGGGTCAATTTAGAATCTTTGTCCCTCCTCGGGGCTATAAAACATGCAATATGATATTAAAAATAATACATTCTTTTTCTTTTTTTGTCTAGCTAACCCATTAGATCAAAGCAAAAAGGTTTAAGCTGACTTGGTAGGCCGAGCTGACCTGGTGGGCTTCTCACCTATCGGTTGTCCCCCATTCTTGGTAAACCTGGTTAAGTTGACTCTATAGGCCGAGTAGGCCAAGGACAACCTGGTATGAAGCTGCAAAGGCCGAGTAGGCTAATCATCCTAATTAAGTTAAGGCAATATTTAGTAAAGCTGAGGGAGGTTGATTTGGTATAAGGTTGTGAATGTTGAGAAGTATAAGGCCGAGTGGGCCGATCATCTTGATTAGGCCAAGGCAATATATGGTCGATTAGAGTGAGGCCGTTCTGGTATGAGGCCACGAAGGCCGAGAAGGTCAAGTGGGCTGATCATCTTAATTAGGCTGAGGTAATATTTGGGTAAGTAAGGTGAGGCCGAGGAATATTTGGTCGAGTAGGGTGAGGCTAATGAGGTCATGAAGGCCGAGAAGTATGAGTCCAAGTGGGCTGATCCATCCTGATTAGGCTGAGGCAATATTTGGCTGAATAGGGTGAGGCTGATCTGGTATGAGGCCATGAAGGCTAAGAAGTATGAGGCTGAGAAGGCCAAGAGGGATGATCATCTTGATTAAGCCAAGGTAATATTTTTTCAAGCAGGGTGAGGTAGCGAAGGCTGAGAAGTATGGGGTCGAGAAGGCCGAGTGGGCCGATCATTTTGATTTGGCCGAGTAAGGTAAGGCCGATCTGGTATGAGGCAGAGAAAGTCAAGTGGTAGGTTTCTCCTCTATCATTTTAGAATGACCACCTAAGATTCATTTTGATTATTTCATCAACATCCATAGGTCTAGTTTCTATAATGCAACCTTTGTCACTAAGGAACGATGGTCATCACAATGATTCCCATAGACGATGCCAACTGGTGATGCATAGAATCATACTCCTCAAATGGTTGCAGAGTGCTTAAATATATGAATGTATATACACAAGAAGAGAGAGAGCTTGGGTAGGCCACTAGTGTGGTGTCGTCATTTGTTTCTCCAACACGCAAGTTAAAGACGCACTTCTTAGCAAATATTGATGTAGAATTATTTAGAAAAATTTATATACCTTTAGAGACGAGTGTAATGAGCCGCTTTGTATAAAAAGGGAAAAACTATAATTTTACCCCTATAAGGGTAAAACTATCCTTTCACATATTTAAACATATTATATAGTTGTTTAGGGACCCATTGGATGAAGTGAGGAGTGTAAAACCCAAGTTGATTCTCGAACCTATCAAGTTCAAAAGTTATCCTAAATTCGTATTTGGGATAACTTTGGGGGCCCACTAATACCAATACCAAGTAAATTAGAATACAAACTATACATTCCTGGAAATATCTATGAGTTTACTTTCCAATCCATCAAACTTTGTGGGATTACAAGTCTCTTAGAAAAAGTTATGATAATTCTTCCACAAAGAGTCAGTGTTGACAGGCCTATAGATTTGGGGTCACTTCTCAAGACCATTGACACCAATCCCAAGGGAATCAAAGGGTGATATATAATTTTTGGGAAAGGTATTTAAGTCTAGTTTTCAACCCAACAAACGGTGATCAATTCTGAGTTTTCTAAAGAGAGTTATGACAATTTTCGTGAGAGGGTAAAAGCTGTAAAAACTCTATTTTGGATCGATTCAAGACTTAACCAGGACCTCTCTGGTCTTAAAAAACTGTATAAAAATGTGTTGGATCAATCCAGGATCGATTCAAATGACCCAGATTATGATTTTTTGGGCAAAATTGATTTTTCTTCATTTTAGGGAGTGTGAGACCCTCCCAACTTGACCCAAAACCCTAAATATAAGTTAAAGGAACCCTAATAGCCTCTTTTACATCAAAGTAGAAAGAGTTAAAGAGACTTGGGGAGTTTTAGAAGAGGAAGAATGAGTTCTTCCCCAAATTGAAGCAAGGTGTGAATAGAGGT
>JAOXJP010107246.1:0-14217 GCA_025762735.1 Platanus orientalis | reverse complement strand
TTCCTACTAATCCAAATGGTAACAACTTCAATAATAATATAATATAGTTGGGAGCAATCATAGAGATACAGTTGATGTTCAGACTGCTGAGCAGCCTTACAGAAGCTTCTTGTTAGAATGGATCCTAAAGACAAAGTGGTTTTCTGGCATTACTCTAAACAGGTTGGTGGTAAGACATGCAAGTCCGAACGTTGGCCGTTTTCATTTTCATTTTTTTTTTTTTTTTCCCTTTCTGGTGGGCTTGCTGAAACCCAAGCCAAGGCTTGATTGCTCAAGTGGGAATAATTCTTAACCATACATTCCACGGATTATGGACTACAGTTGGGCTCGTTTAGCTAAGTAAGGCTAGCAGAGCTGCAGCTCAGCTCAGCTTGCTTAAAGCTAGGCTCCTTAAAGGTAATATATATGCATATAATATATATAAATATAGCTAATTATATTTTATATTTAAATGTTAAGGCTGCATTTGGTAGCCACGTCTAATGTAATCATTTCATTGAGTTTCCAAGGCTTATGTAGCCACAATGGGATGATTTGTAATGAACTCATTCAGATTTGCATTTATTTGTGCTTGATAACATTAGTTATTTCATTTTATAGAAAAACCTAAGCTGATTTCATTTTTAATTATAGTTGACAAATCAGTATAAATTTGAATGAGTTCATTACAAACCATCATCTCATGGCTACAAATGCCTTGAGAAACTCAAATGAAATGATTACATTACATGTGGCTACCAAACAGGCTACAAATGTATATATATATATGTATGAATGGGTTATTTGGCCTGTTACAAGCAGATATATTTTTAGCCTTTAGGATTCAGGCCTGAAACAGTAAATTTGAGCTTGGTGAGCCTGAGCAGAGCTCAACGTATCTTAATGAGTCAAGCCTGAGATCGACACCTCATGCTAATGATAAGCCTGAGTTGAGCTGGGCAAAGCTTGGGTTGTTGACACCTCTACTTCCAACCACTAAAGCAATGGGTAATTGGCCTGGCTAACAGTATTAAATGTGAACTATTTTCTTCTAGTACACTGTTCAGACGACTAATTTAGTAACAAACTCTCTACACTGAAGCTAGGGGTATCAGCAACCAAGCTAAGCAAGATTTACCCAGCTCAGCCTAGGTTCGTTGCACAAGTATTAGGCTCAAACTTGACTCAAGCTTGCCACGAACAGGTGCCAAGCTCAGGCTCAACTTATTAAGATTGGGACGAGCTTAGATCAGCTTGCCAAACTCCAAGACCCTTTGTCTTTTTCTACTTAATCTTATTAGAGAGGGTTTTAAATTAAAAATATTTTTTTTTTGTCACTGACTGTTTTTTTTCTACTTATTCTAAGAAGCGAATATATATATATATAGACAGACAGAGATGAGCTTAGCGCAGCTTAGCTCAGGCTCCCATCGCTAGACAAGTTCAATTGGACTCTCAGACTCAAGCTTAAAACAAGGCTAAAGCTCAGTCATGACGAGCCATTTATATATATATATATATATATATCCAAGCTTTTACATAGCTGAGCTAAGTGCAGCTTAAGCTCAGGCTCCCATAACTAGATAAGCTCAATTGGACGCTTGGACTTGATCTTGCAAACTTAAAACAAGGCTAAAGCCTCAGTCATGATGAGTCCAGCTCGGCTCATTGACAGCCCTAAAGTCTGAAACCAAATCTCTATTTGGAGAGACATCAGCATGCACATGTGTTGATAAAGATGTGGCCATATTAAACATAAATGTTTTGTTATTGAATCAGACATCAACATATTATATCAGATTAAACAAGAGCATTGCTCAATGCTTGAACTTTCATGTTTATTCAATATCGAATTTCACAAAAAAAAAATCCTTACTCCACTGAAAGTTTCTCTACAATGCAACAGTGAGGTGGCAGATTGATCTGATTCAGAAACAGCAAATGAGAAATTCATCTTTTCCACCCTGTAAAACTACAGACAGAAAGAAAAACGAGAGTTCTCAAAAAGAAACTACTTTCATGTTTGAATAAGTCATACCATTTTAGGGGATCAACCTTCCAGCAACCCTCCAAAAAAGAAATGCAGCTAAATATTAGTTCTCAGAATCGATCATGGCTACCAAAACATTAGTTTATTCTGGTGAAGTCTTCCCAGATAAATAGAGTGCTTTAATTCACTTAAAATGTACAAAGACCTTTGAGAACTAACTCTTTTCAGCATTTTTACTTCATAATTATAAAAACAACTAGGCAAGCTGAATTACCAATCACTTTTTAGATTTTAATAGATCTAATCAGCTTTTAGAGATCTCAAAGACCCATATCTAATAGCAACAAATGGTAAAGGGGTTTTTTTTCATTAGTTTAATTTCACATAGAGGGAAAGAACAACTACAGATCAATCAACCATTACATGATATGTGAAAATTTGGCATCCAATACAACAGAAAGGAAAAACAAATCAAGCACCGTAAATTTGAAGATGCTTTTACAAATTCTACTAAAAAATCCATTAAACACAGAAATGAATGGAAAACGAGGTTTTATCATTAGTTAATTTCACATAGACAACAAGAACAACTACAGTTCAATCAAGCATTATATGATGTGTGAAAATGTGAAAAATTGGCATCCTAACAACAGAAAGAAAAAATAAATCAAGCACCAAATAATATTGTTGAAGCTTCTGCAAACTCTAATATAAAATCTATTAAACACCCTGCCTCTCTAGAGAAGAAGCATTAGGAACTTCATTTACAGCAGTACGACATGCCTTCAGCCGAATATCATCAAGGTAATGCTGATACACATAAGAAGCAAAGCCCCAAATAGCCAACAACATAGACACCACCTTCACCCCATCCATGCTGTCATGGAAAAATATCACAGCAGCGACAGGAACAAGAGGCAAAGCCAATGTACTAATTACATTGGAGAAGAGGGAAGACACCATAAAAATCAACCCCACAACACCAACAGAAGCTATTTGCCAACATATAGCTGTCCAAACCAAAGTCATCACATAAGATACTCTCCCCTTTCCAAAGCTTTCCATTTCTCCCTTCAAGCTCTTCCACTCACCACTAGCAAAAAGGCCTACAACACAAGCACATGTGGCAACGAGTGCTGTGTAGATTTGCATGTCCAAGACGACGGAGAATGTCTCTTTTTTCAGAACCTTTTGGAAAGAAAGCTGCATGAGGGAAAGCAGTAGGGAGTAAGTGGCTGATGCACCGAGGGTGCATAAAACACCAACAACATATTTTCCCTTGGTGACACCAGCAGGTTCTGAGGAATCAGAGCGAAAAGCAATGAGAGAGGCAGATAAAGTGAGGAGGACAACGGAATTGAGAATTAAAGCAGTGAATTTTTGAGAATTGAGGAAGAAGGCGAAGACCACATTAAAAGCCAATTGGGATGCACAAATAAGGGAATAAGTCGAGGCCGAAAGGTATAAGAGTCCAGTTGAGTACATCATGTTGTCACCAGCTAGGAGTATGCCAAGGGAGACATAGATTAAGCCAAGAAGAGCAATGGAAGGCCGAGCAGAGATGGTTGTGTTGGTGGTAATGGAAGAGTCCTGGGAGGAGCAGGAGAGGAAGGCAAGTGGGAGGAAGAGAATTGGAAAGGCTGCCGTCTGGACGAATGTCGCCAACCATTTGCTATTTCCACCCTGGTCATAGTAGAATCTCCCTAGAAGAATGGCAGCAGATTGGCCAACAAGAAGAAAAGCAATATTAAGCGCTACCAAAACCCACCAACGCCAGCGTTTGAGTCTATGTGGTGGTTGACCAATGACGGTTTCATCTTTGACCAAATTTGGTTCTTGGGTCTCTTGCACTGGAAAGAAAACATAGAATTAACAGAAAATTAGTGTCTTTGTAAAAGGATGGTTAACCAGATCATTACAAGTTTATAAGAGAAGATAATTGGAAACAGTACAACAGAGTGAGAAAAAGCTACTAAAATATTGAAAATCACCAGATGTGAATCAAGTAATCAAGGGTTGTAAAAATTTTAATTAAAGTTTCTCCAACAGATTGACATTCTTGCCCCATGGGTACTTGGTAATTGACTTTCCGCACTTGAATCGAGATCTAGATAGTCAGACCCTTCTCCCTCAAGGTTTGCACATATGGGATTTGTGACCAATAAAAAAATACAGGGAAAGGTTTTCAGAGGGGAAAATGAATTCTATGATGATACTCACCTGGTAGAGCTTTATAATTATTTTCTTTTTCAGATCACAATATCAGAGTTTTCAAAACTAAGGCTCTGTTTGGAAGCCACCTGTAATGAAATCATTTCATTTGAAATTCCCAAGGCATTTGTAGCCACAAGGGGATGGTTCAAAATGAACTCATTCGGATTTGCGGCCACTTGATAACTTAAATCATTTCATTTTACAGAAAAACCTTAGATGACTTCATTTCTAATTTTAGTTAAAAAATCAGTACAAATTCGAATGAGTTCATTATGAACCATCACCTCATGGCTCAGATGCCTAGAGAATTTCAAATGAAATGATTGCATTACAGGTGGCTGCCCAACTGGCTATAAGTATATAACTCTAGCTTAATACATCAAATGTTCAGCAAACAAACATGCTCATCTAATGAATTTTTTTTTTTGGAGGTAGCGGGGAGGGGAGCAAGCAATGGTAAACTGTAATACCCCCAACTGGCCGGGGGTATTTTTGGAAAGAAAAACAAAACAAAACAATAAAAAAAAGAACACCCGAAGAGGCGTTAGCCTCAGTCGACCGAAAAAGAACGAGAGAGAGGGAGAGAAGGAGAAAAAAGAAAAAGAAAACCCTAGGTTAAGAGGGAGAATACGAAGAGGAAGAAGAGATTGAAGGTCTATGCATCTTTTGTGAGGGCATTCTTCCATTGAGCTGTAAGTGGTCCTCTATTCCTCGTGTTTATGGTTAAAGCCTTTTATAAATTTATAAAATAAAACTAGTATTTCTTTTATTTTAAAAGGCTTTAACTATATTGTTTGGTCTTGCTTTTATTGTGATTGAACAGAGAGGGGTTTAGGGTGTAGAAATGAGAACACCAAGTTAGATTTAGAAATAGGGAGTTTAGAGAACGAAAAGTGTCACGCTAGTTGATAGAGGGATTGGGTAGTGGATTAAACACAGGTCATTTATTCTCCATTGCATAATATAGAATTATGCATTTATTTATTTGTATGTTTCTATCTTAGAAATGCACAAATTATTTTTATATTGCATGGCTTATGTTGGTTGAAATGATTTCAAGATGTATAGATACTATTAAGAAAAAAAAATATTAAAATTTGTATTGTATTATTGATAGTAGTTGACACTTTTGTAATGCATAGCATTGTATGGCATAAATTTATGTATGCTTTTGGTTGAGCATAAGAGAAAGGGTCGTTTCCCTATAAAGAGCATAAAAGAAAAAGGGTCGCTTCCCTATAAAGAGCATAAAAAGGAAAAAAAAAAAAAGAAGGATGATAAGTGAAATTGCATTTACATGCAACTATTATTGTTCGTGATTTTATATTGACATGATATATATTTATTTAGACGATATGAATTGTTTTCTGTTACATATGGCTTACTTGCTGTTGTGATATCAACTCAAGGTGCCTAGGTAGAGTCGTGGGCTAGAGTCTGGCGAAAAGCCACCTTGTGCTTAATGCCCAAGGTTAGGACCGGTGATTCAGCCACTTGGTGCAAGCGGCCAAGGGTTAGTACTGTCTCCCGTCTACCCCGTATTAGCACATGTAGTTGCGAGACCAACACAAGTAAGGACTCATACTTTACACAGTGCATTTATTACATATTATTTATAGACATCAGAATGATAAATCTTTATCGAATGTATTTTATTGGATTAATTGAATATTATTTCTTTATCTTGTTTTTTCTTTTTATAAACTTGTAAAATGTTGGATTAACTTGCTGGGTTTTCCCCAAGCTCACTCCACCATTTCCTCCCCACAAATTGTGAGTCATTCTCTCACTAGGTGGAGCGAGATCCTGCTACTTGAGAGCCCACGGATACTGCCAGGTTCACAGGTAGACATGGTATTTTGTGGTCTAGTTGTAGATAGACTAGATTAGTCTTACTTTGTACAGTTTTGGCTCTATATATCCCGCCTGTGAGATAGGGATAGATGATATTTTGTATTGAACTACAGTTTATACAAATGAAATCATTTTGGTTTAGGTTATGTCCTTGAATACCATTTTATAGTTTTTATCATATTGAATGGACTCGGGAATTCTTCCCAGTGGACCCAATTGCACAGTTACGCTGCCATATGTTGTGTTTGTTTTTGCTGGTGTCGTGTGATTAGAAGTCTAACACCTCAGGATCTGGTGCTTGGTGAGGTATGGATTTGGGGGCGTTACATAAACAGATATCATTGGAACTGCTTCAGAATCACTACTGATTCACATGAAATGATTAAAAAAATTGTAATCCATTGAAAACCACTAAAGGACAAGTGTTGAATGCGTAGTGACAAACTTCAAACGAATCAAAACCCATTCATCCACATGAAAATACATTGATTATAAAATTTAAAATTTAAAAAAATCGAAAACCTATCAAATGGAAAAGCTAATAGAAGCCTCAAATGAATCGTCAGATCGGTCGTCAGTTGAATGAATATGTACACTTCTATACTTAATCCTGATAGAGTTTTTTCATGTTGTTTTTCTTTTTTCCAGCTTCTATCTGTTTTGTTTCTTCTTGTCATCCAATCAAATTCTTCCTATTAAATACGAGAACGATGGAAACACAAATAGATAAATTGCAAATGCAACCTCCATTAATCTCCACGTGAACAAGTCCCCCAACCAATAACATTAACTGTACATTCAAAGAGTAAAACATAGAGAAAGAGAGAGATAACACTGAAATACGCGCGATTTCGTCAAAAACTTGATACAAACCAGAAATTAGGGTATACAGAAGAGATCAGAGAGCATACGATCGCATTCAAAAAAAAAAAACCAAAACGAAAGATCTGAACTCGATGAAAGATATCTTACTCGCTAATGAGCGAAGATCGAGCGGCATTGATGGAATTATGGGATAGCAGAGGAGCAAATCGCCTCCCTTCCCGTCTCAATGCGGCCATCGCCATTGCTGAACTGATGATATTCGAAACCCAGAAATTCGACTTGTTGATCGATAACTAGGGTTTTTCTCTTTCAGCTCTCAAGAACTTTGAGCTGCTCGCAGGGAACCAGACCATTGGTAATATCCGATGCTTATTCTCGTAATACGCGAAGTACGTATCGCGCTTGGTTGTTCATAAAATGCGCTGGGTGAACAGCGGGAATCAGGTGGAGACCACAAAATGGAGCGGATAAGATCCAATTCTTTGGTACAAGCCAAGTAAGTATATCCGGTCCTCCGGATCATAATTGTGATCCTTTCAAAACAACTTGTCCGGTTCAGGTTTTTTGCATTGGACTTAGAAGTTTCTGAACCGAATCCTTTTTGGCCTGTGTGTCGATTCTATTTGGTTCTCGTGACAGACATGGGTATTGATGTGGAAATGGATTGCCAGTTTTAATCCGGATTCAAGACCATTATAGCATGGAATTGGACCAAATTGGACCTTCTTGACCGCAAATGACCAGCGGCCTAGTGACGAAAACTTTGAAACCTAAACTCGATGATCCAATGCAAAGAACCCTTCTTTTCAAACGCCTATTGTTTGTTTTATGGGGAAGTCGGAAATTTTTGGTTGTGTCTGTTTGTTGACAAATCTAATTTTTGTGAGAAAAAATTTCTAAGAGGTGTTTGTTTGTCACTCAAAAAATGACTTCATTTTCTGAGATTTTTTAACTAGGCTATATTTTGTTATTTGTCTCTCTTTTGTTTTATGGTATTCTCCATCTAAAATGGTTATAAAATCTAATTTTCAGTTTAATTTGTATCATTTCTTTTCAAATACTTTTCCGGGCAGACAGACACAACCTTTAGAGAAGATAAATTAATTTTCCCTTTCATAAGAGTATTCTCCATGAAAGTTTGAGGGTTTGAAAATAAGTTTGTCAATACTCTCTAACTATACGAACAAATCAATGTTACATTTTTGTTTAAAAATTCGTAATGTTACAACTATCCAATAATTTTAAAAAAAAATCCTCTATTTTTTACTATTAACCAAATGTCACCTAGAAAGGTCAGGAAAATCATATTTAACTTCACTTTCCCCAAGTTTTCCAACAAATAGATGCAACACTTGTATTATGGATGGTTTGGATTGGCCATATTGTCTTTGTATGAGGTTAAGAGATATATCATTAAAAAAAAATGTGATATAGGCAACACATATTCAACAGTCCATCTATTATCATAAAATTTATCATCGTTCGATTGGACGGCTATAATTATGACACGATGCACAATGAAGACCATTGGGGTGCCATGATAGACCGATATATGCTAACTTTGGTCACAAACATGCCGGCTTTGATCAAAGAGATGTCAACTTTGGTTAAAGATATGTTGATCTAGTCGCTTGACATACCAACCGATGGGGTTGGCCATGGAAAAGGGCAATTAGAACATTGGACAAGTAGCAAATGCTCAAGGCTGAATGATTAACCCATAGTATGGGCTAGAGGACACTTGAGGCTTCAATAACTAGGACAACAAGCAAAAGAATAGTAAAACAATTAGAGTAACTACATGCAGTTTTCCTTTGACCATGAGATAGTTGGAGAAAATTGTAATCAACTATAAACCATGTGAAGCTCAAAAACATGGGACAAGTTGTAAAAGTTATATAGATCAACAACTAAAAGCAGCTTATTTGTACATACCTTATAGATCATTAAGCAAAAGTGAGCAAAACATACCAAAGGATACAGTAGCAATATGAAATAACTGTAGCTATTTTTTGAAGTGGGCACCTGGCTAATTACGAGAAGAAAACTAGACAACGGGGTGGAATTGTCTTCAACCTTTACATAGAACTGCATAGTGAGAAATAAAGGGAAAGCCAATGCAAATTTAGTATGTCAACTCAAAAACACACAAAGTATATAACAAATTCAATAAAATGAATCGTTTGGATTAAATAAATGAGATACCACTATTTATATTTTACAATCTTTTGCAAAATAGTAAAACCTTTGATTTGTTGGCATAATCCAAGGGTCAAACAACATGTTTATTGAATTCATGTGTTGATGTATTTGTTTGCAAATGTGTCAGCTTCTTCTCAGGGAGTCGTGCTTGATCCAAAAAAACATGTCCACGAATTTGCTCCCATGGCCATTTTGTGGCGTGTTTTTAGATGCAATGAGCCTTATTCACTCATAATTGAACTGATGTTCTAGGAAAGAACCCAAAAAAAAAAAGTACTTGAAGTTTTGAGTGTATGGAGGCATTAGAGATGTTATAGAGCTTTGTCTTGTTTTCTACAGCACTCTTACTTTTAGTATTTTTAAAAAGTCCCTTATTATGTAAAATGGGGTGTAGTTATGGACTTTGGACAGAATCCTTTCATAACTTTGCTTGAGTGTTGATTGGATTCCCCTACCTTATTAGTTTGATTGATTGGTTGCTTTACAAGAAAGTAATTTATGGGATTTTTCCATCCATTGATTTGTACATCTTTTATCTTTTGCCATCAAGAACTTAATTTGAATTTATTTATATTCTTCATGCGGGTCCCATGTAGGCTAGATTTTAAGTCTGGGTTATTGTTTAAAAACCTAAACGTAGCCCCAAATGGACTTGTCCATGTACTAAGCCTGATGTATAGGTTTGAGGCCCATGTATGGCTTTTGGGTCCTTTGTTTACATTTATGATGGTGTAGGCCCTTGTTTACAATTTGTGCAGATTTTAAGTGCCTAAACAGACCTCACTACTGCAACACAATTCAACTAAAAGCATCTCAACTCATTATCCAACCTAATCAAGCACATTTGTTGTCATTTATCCTCATCCAGGGGACCTAAGCTTGGTTTATCATATGAGAGTAATTCAATTTTGCATTATAGATGTAGTTTACTACCCACACCTATTGGAGTCAATTTAAATACTGCATATGACTTGTTCGCACATCACTTATAAGAGTCAATTATATTCATCCTTTATGAGTTACCTCCATTAATCATAACATATGGGAGTCATCTCAATTCCTCCCTTAAAAATCTCAAATCAACCACCTTACATGAGTCGATTAAATTACTTATTTTTACTTAGTTTCTATTAAGTAACATCTATCAGAGATGATTAGATTCATCATTTGGTATTTAGATTTGTGACCAATGATACTTGGTTTATTGTACACTATGCAGCTGATCCGACAAGTTGGTCGTATTACTTGATTCCACTATAAGTATTTTCACTCATATTACTAAAGTATATATTTGGTCTTATTTTTAGCTATACTACACACGCCAAGACATTGCAAAATTTAAAAGTCATCAATTTATACATAAAAAGATTTTGTCAACAGACGGACCCTCATTTATATCACTTGATATTGTTTCGGTGGTGTAACAAACAACTAGTTGATTGTACATGTTGCCTTTTTTTTATCAAGCTCAACAGCTAGGGTCTTAAACAAGTGTTTGGGGATCATGCCACAAGGCACTGACATGCTTAGTACCCTATTTTCAGTCATCATAATCCCATTAGATTTTTGTTGTTGAAAGCTTAACTAAATATATTCCTAGCATTGTATCTAAGTAGGCTATATAGCCCAATTTATTGTTTTGAATTTGAATCAATTGAATATGATTTTTGAATTTTGCAACCTTGATATGGTAGTATTTCCCTTATAATTAACATTTTGTTATTATTTTTTCGTGAGTCCAACCCTTAGCTAATTTAGATGTTATATTCAAATTTGGCATATATTTGCAAAAATGTTTAATACACTAATAGCTTGTTTGGCAACCACATGTAATATAATCATTTCATTTGAGTTTCTCAAGGTATTTGTAGCCGTAAGGTGATGGTTTGTAATGAATTCATTCAAATTCATACTGATTTGTTAACTACAATTAGAAATGAAGTCATCTTGGGTTTTTATATAAAATGAAATGACTAATGCTATCAAGCACAAATCAATGCAAATCTGAATGAATTCATTACAAACAATCCCATTGTGGCTACAAAAACCTTGGGAAACTCAAATGAAATGATTACATCACAAGTGGCTACCAGGCGAAGCTCGCAGCCTAAACAGTTGAACAAGTATAAAAACTTAAATGAATGTGTATAATGCATAAAAATGGAATTGCATCTCACCAAGATTAATGCATTTTACTTAGACCAATGATCCTACAACAGTGAGACTATTGTCCAAATGATCACAAATTATACCTTTAATCACTCATAATAAATAAATAAAATAATTGTGAGCTTCGATTTTTGCAAGATGGATAAATCCCTTTTAAAAAAGAGATTTAATTATAGTAAGAAAAATCTCAAGTAATTTGGAGTCACCACCAGCCTTTTTAATGATGTGACTGGTCATCGATTTTGGAAACAAAACAAGTTTAAATTTTGAAAATGATTTAAAATGTCTGACTCAATACTTAAACTGGTCGACTCCTATAGATTCCTGGGTAAGTTATTCATTTATGAGTTAAGGAAGGTGTTAGGCATCCCACATCATCCGCTTTCGTGGTTTCCTACTTTAAACCCGTTATAGTCTAATGGTCAACTCAATTTGTAATTTGTTCATCTCACTTATTGTATCGTATCTCGTTTTATTGAGATGACATTCCTATCAGAATTTCGACAGCATAACGACTGTAATATAAACCCCCTGGGGATGAATAGTGAGCCACATGTCACTTTTTCAATAACCTGATAGTCAACAGTTAAAAAAAAAAACACTCAAAATATAATATACATCTACATCATCACTGTCCACCCGACAGCTCCATATCCATCCACTATTTGTATTCATCATATTTATATAAATAATTTTAGTAAAATGAGCTAAGTTATACATGACCCAACAAAATCTAAAAAATAACTATGTATAAAGACATTAATCAAATGACCTAAGCTACTTTAGGTAAATCAATCCATCATTTACTTTCTACATCATGTTTAGAGAAACTAGCATGGTTGCATTATCACTCCATAGCCAAGGCCTCTGGATATCTCCTACATAAACATAGTTTGCAATTAACTTGATCATGTACCCAACATGTTATTAAATGAAAATAAATCCAAGGGATTTAGAAAACATGCCTTATAATTGCTTCTTGTATATCAAACATAAAAATCAAGAGGGTTAGGACAAAATAAATAATCATGGTGAGAAGCAATGATGCCAGTAAACCATAACTTATTAAACATTAAACTATCGTATGGGTTTTAACACATCGAAAAATGAGGTGGATTAACACATGAGCAAAATAAAGTATTATTGTAAATTAAACCCCAAAATACCCAGAGGTATTTTGGGAAAAACCATAACAAAACAATAAATAAATAATAAAATAGGGTTTTCCCTCATTTGGTCGTGCGAGCAAACCAACCTAAAAATGGAAGGAGGGTTTGTGCAACAAAATTGGGGAAAGAAGAGGAGAAGGAAGGAGAGGAAAGGGAAGAAAGAAAAAAGGGGGTTTTGGAACGACCCCAAAATGTAGACAGCTCATTGTTGGAGCTTGCTTAGGCGCGGGAACATGCTAAAACCGACCCTAAATAGGTAAGTTTGAGAGTTTTTGTTAGGGTTTGCATAAACCTCTACTCCTCTTATGTTTGAGTTTTATCTTAGTTAATAGATCTCTTTGATTCTAAACAAAAAAATGTTTCTAAGGATTTACCTAAAGGAAAAACCCAATTTCTATGCGATTTTTTTGGGTTTTTTAAATCTGGGGGTTTCTATGCTTTGTTCTTAGAAAATATTGGGTGATTGATTATGTTTTAATGATTCACCATGTTTATTTTCAGCTTAGGTGATTAATGTTTTAGAATAAGTATAATAGGTATTTTTTAGGACTGCTTTCTTTTCACCTGTGCATTATATTAAGGGAAAAGAGAAATTTTGGAATGCTATTTAATTAAAGAAATTCATTCCAAAAATTTCAGTGAGGTAGCAAGTTTAGGGATTTTATCTATTTACATAAAAGATTAAGAAATTGACCCTAATAAATTAAAAGTACTTTTGATGTGAGATGTAATAAATATAGCTCTAAAATATACTACTCTTCTAATTTTTAGATGTCCACCAGCATTCTGGCTTGTTAGAGGGAAGTTCTTGCAAAGCTAAGGAGTTTAGTGAGTAGATCCTCTATTCTCTAGTTCATAGTAGCATTAGGTATATTTTAAAATAAATTTAAGAAAAGACGTAGTTACCTGATTTGTTCGAATACATGTTTTATTTAGAGTTTCCTTGTACCATGGAGGGTTTCTATCATATTTGAAGCTCTTCAATTATAAAAAGAAAAAATATATATATTTGCCTGAAATTAGAAAGATTATTTTAAGATGAATCTCACCTTATGATAATGTTTTGGAATGTATTTTATTAGTGCTTTCTTGAGTATTAGCCCATGCATATATATATATATATAAAAGTTCATGATAGTGGGATATTTTGTGGTTTGGAAAGCACTACATGCATCATTAGGACTGCATTACATGTTAACAATGCAGGTCGATTCGATATCTCAGTAATCAACTTTTATATCAGTGATATGGGATGCCGAGGATATATCTTTAGTGGGATTATCCATCATGTTCCATTTGTCTTATACTCTGGTGTCGGGGCCAATACAGAGACACTGTGTTATCTTATACATGGTCAGATGCTTGTTATGACTATACTTTGAGCACCCTGGATTTAGGTTTTGATGGGCCATTAACCTATTTGCACGTGTGGCCAAGGAATTATACCTTGCTTATTTTGGTCAGGGATGTCTATACTATATGTGGCCATGGAGTTCTTCTGACCTGGCATGTGATATGTGGAGAAAGACTTTAATCTCTGATCTATGTGGGCCTGCCTGGTGGACGCACCAATGTCAGTGCATTTCATGGATTGAGATCCAGATGGTTCTCCCATGGGAGGCGAGTAAGGGTGGGCATGGGTCGGGCCAGCCCTCAAATTGGCCCGAAAAAAAACCCAGCCTGAGCTAGGCCCAACAAGGGCCCGAGCCCGGCTCGAGGCTTGAACTTTTATTGAGGGTCGGGCTTAGGCTTACCTAAACCCGGCCTGAAGCCCGAAATTTTACATACATAATATATATGTATTATATATAATAT
>JAOXJP010107235.1:0-14218 GCA_025762735.1 Platanus orientalis | reverse complement strand
GGCCCTCAACTTCAAGTTTACATCCTTGAGTTTAAAGATTCAACCGCAACAAGTTTGTAGTCGAACTTCTTCCAACCCAGGGAGATTGATACAAGAACATACTTTGTGAGAAAGAATAAGTTAGAGGACCATGGATAGTCCTCTTTGCCAAGTCTAGTAGTGTAGTTTAATTTTTTGATTTTGGGACTTTATTTGTAATTAATTAGAGTTTAACGAGTTAAAAGTAATAAGGCATATCTATCAAGGGGTAGAATAGGATTTTATTTTCAATGGTATTTTTGTCTTTTTATGGGCGGCCACCTCAGTCCATGGGACCCACAATATGAGCTGCAAGATATCTCAAATATTTTCTAAAATTTTAGAGAATATTTGGAGATATTTTCTCCAAGATTGTGGAGAATATTTTGGAAGATTGTTTAAGATCTTGTGGGACCCAATAACTTAGCTAAACCAAATATTGTGGCAACTAAGATTCTTTCTTTTTTTTTTTTCCTCTTTAAGAATCTTATTTTTTAAGAAGTCTTTTATTATTTGGCAAGTTTATTTGTTAGAAACTCTAGAATCTAGGATTTTATTTTATTTTATTCTTCATGTAATACCTATTTAAAGGTCATTAAATCAATGAAGATCAGTTAAAGATGAATATTTGAAATAGAAAACATGTGTGTTGAAGTGAGTGTGGTATCCCAAGTTTTTCTCTCTTAACCCCTCACATGAGGTGAGCATTATACCATCTTTCTCTCTCTTCGTCTCTCTTATCTTCTCTTCTTCTCCAATAGCATCTTCTTCTTTCTTTTTTGTTTATTCTTCTTGTGGACTGTTGTTCTACATCAAACCCTTATCCTCGTCTCCCCCTTTTCATAAGAAATCCCTTTAAATTTTCTCCATGGTTTGACCCACCGATCCGAGCACCACAAATAGAGACAATAATGATTTGGGAAGCTAGCCAGGGATGTCTTGATCAACGTCAGCTTGCCTCGTTTTGGTAAAGATCTAGACTTCCACCAAGTCAATCTTTTCCTCACACGTTCCACAACCAGATTCCACACTTCTTTACTTTTATATTTGGCCCCTAGGGGAAGCCCTAAATATATGGTTGGCAAGTTTCCCATATGACATCCCAAATCAGCTGCCAACTAGTCCAAATTCACCACCTCCCCCATGGATATCAGCAAGCTCTTCGGATTCCTAGCTAGTGATGTGGCACAGACAGAAAGAGCAAACCCTCCTAAGGATCCAACTGCTAGGTCTCCTGGTCTAGTGCTTCTAGGCCTAAGCAAACAGCTGAGGCAAGAGGTAGGGTGATTGCAACAGAAATTTCTTGAACAATCAGCAATGAGGTATAATGCTCTTCATGTGCTATGAAGAGTCATTATGTAGCTTAATGCCCTAAGAGAAATCTCTATTTTAGTGCTGAAGATGGTTATGAGAAAAATGAAATTGATGGGGGATGCAACTGCTGTAGAGCAAGAATCATTCTTAAACATGGTGTGATGAATCCTTACAGCCCCTGCAGAAGAAGAAAAGGACAACTTGTTTCCATACTCAAGCTAAGTGTGGAGAAAAGGTGTGAAAGTTAATCATATAGGGAGTGAACAGCATGAATGTAGCATAACAAGGCATAGTTGACAAACTACAGCTATCCATTGAGAAGCACCTGAAATCATACAAGATTGCTTAGGCTTACGTAAATGACACGACAATCCCCGTAACCAATAGGCACTAGATATACTTTGAAATTGGTTATACAAAAACTTCGTATGGGGTGATATGATTCTGATGAAAGTCACACACATATTTCTTGGACAACCCTGGCTTTATGATAAGGCATGCATCATAGTAGAATGGCCAACACTTATTTCTTCCTTCATGGGTGATCACTTTCAAACCAATGAAGGTAAAAGTAACCAAGAAGTCGAAGGCGAATTCAAAACAAAGAATGGTTAAACTGAAAGAGGCCTCAAGTATGGTCACCATGAAGCAATTTAAGCTGCAAAGAGGGGGTCATGTTTGCATTGGTGACAAATGAAGGAAGGAGCAAAAGAGGTGAAGCAAGTGCAAGAATTGCTATTGGAATTTACAAATTTGATACCCAATGAGCTACCGGACAAGTTGCCATACCTGAGGGACAATCAACATTAAACTGATTTGATTATGGGGTTGGTATTGCCTAATGAATCCAACAGAACATGCTGAATTGAAAATTTGAGTGGATGACTTACTTCGTAAAGAGTTCATACATAAAAACCTTAATCCATATGCCGTACTAGCATTGTTGACACCAAAGAGCGGTACTTAGAGGGTGTGCATGGACAATCAATCTATAAACAAGATTACAATCAAATACCTCTTGATACCATGACCAGATGGCATGCTCAATATGATGGTTGGTTCAACAATCTTTTTGAAAATTGATTTGAGTAGTGATTACGATCAAGCCTCAATCAGACATAGGGATGAATGAAAGACAGCATTCAAAACAAAGGATAGACTCTACAAATGGTCGGTTATGCTATTACGATTTATTAATGCTCCAAGTACTCTTATAAATGAAATGACACAAGTGTTGCATCCTATTATAGGTAAGTTCCTAGTAGTTTATTTTGATGACACTCTTGTCTATAGTAAGGGGAAGGAAAAACACAAAAAAAGTTTTTAACAAGTGATGAGGGCTTTAAGGAAAGAGAAACACCAACTTCAAGATACTTCTTTTGATGAGCAATAGTATTATCTTTGTTGGTGATGTGGCAGCATTGCATTGGCTAGAGAGGAGGTATTCCCTTTGGAGGCCCAAAGCCAAGCTCAAATGGAATTTGAAGAAGAAGACTTGCTGCTCACTTCAATTTAGTTTTTATTTTAATATTTTAGGGTGTTTTTATTTAATTTTAGAAGAAAGGGACTTGATGTAATAAGGCATAAAGCCATCGGGGGATTTAGAGTAATTTTTAGGAGTTTATTATGTGTTTTTTTTTTTTTTTGGGGGGGGGGGTTTATGAGGGATAAACAAGGCTGTCCGTACAGCCATAGATACAAGGGCATTTTGGTAAAAAAAAATTATAATTATGAGATTATTTAAGGCCAATCAGCCATGCTTGTAGGCAGTTTTGAATTTATGAAAAAAGAAAGGATTTGGTGTCCCAACGAGTGGAACTATTTTCTTCTCCAAAAAACCCTCACGGTTATGTGAGTTTTCTCCCATCTTTTCTTTTATTCTCTATTCTTTTTCTTCTTCTTCTCTTTCTTCTAGTCTTGAATCTTCTTCTATTCTCCTTCTTTTCTTTTATTCTTTTAATCACTTGTTGTTTTCATTAAACCCTACAAATATTTTTGAAATTCTTGAATCAAGATTCAATCTTTCTTGAATCTTGATTATGAAATTTTATGTGCAGTAAGGCCCTACCATTTCTTTCATCTTTCTCACCAAAAAATTGCCAAGATTCATCATCCCTACATTTTAAACCTAAAACCTAAATTGTTTAAGCTTACTCCCTATTCAAGAAACCCTAAATCCATTTTCTTTAATTCCATAACTGATTTCTTGTAATCTTTACTTGAAATCTTGATTTCTTTAATTGATTTGATTAATTTTCTCTTATCATTTGATTAAAGATTTCAATTATTGATTTCTTTTAAATTACTTCTATTTTTTTATTCTTTTTTTCTTGTTTTTTTGATTTAATCATTTCCTTTCTTTCCTTTAATTCAAGAATTGCTTTCTTATTATTATAAATTACATTCTTGAATTAGATAATTGTTTACATTCAATTTTCTTCCCTTCTTGACTTCAAGATTTGAGTTCTTGCCTTCTACCATCATACTTCCTTTGTAGGAACCTAATTCTTAGGTATCCTACATCAAATTGGTATTAGAGCTAAACCCTGGAAATTAAAAAAAAAAAAATTATAAACTTTGTGGAAAGTCTCTATATTTCTCTATTGGATCTATTTCCCAAATCCTAAAATTTTTCGGTTTTCCCAAAGGGCCTAGATTTGTGCAAGGGGCAACTTTCCATTCATTTAGGGCTACCCTAATCCTTTTAGGGTCTTTTGGAAAGGGTTTCCATAGCCCTAAAAAAATTCTACAGCCCTAAAATTTTCAAACAAGTCAAATTGAGCTCCATAGGCACCATGGTGACAATCACTTCCCTTTCTGCAAGGGTAGATGAGTATGTTTTAGAAATTGAGGGTACCAAGAGAGAATTGGGCCACTTGGAATCCAAGTTGACATCTCAGATGGATGGTATGCACCAAGAGATGAGGAGCATGCAAAATTAGTTAGCCGATATTTAGAAGGCATTGGCTATCCTTACAACAAATATGTCTGCACAAGGAGAAGTCCCTAAGTCCCCTACTCTAGCTAGGGAAGTTTCTAATGTAGCCTCTCTTCCACAACAGCTTAGTAATGTACATATTGGTGAATCTACCCAACAATTCCAGCATGAGGTGGTACATCCTAGAGGAGAGTACATGGATCAAGTTGACCCGCCAAGGTGAGGCTTTTCAGATATATCCAAGTATCGTCACGGTGTTGTGCAACAGGATCTTGATCGCCATGTACGATTAGAGGTGGCAAAATTTTATGGCAAACAGGATACAGACGTGTTCCTCAACTAGTTGCATAGTATTGAGACCTTCTTCACCTAGTATGACAACCGAAGGGCAAACATCTACAGTTTACCGATGCTAAGTTAAAAAATACAAGATTGTGGTGGGAAAATTACAAAGAGAAATATCAGCATCTGGGTATTTTGAGAAATTAGGAGGATTTGAAAGTAGCCTTGAAGCATCAGTTTAAGCCTCTAAGATATAGATAGAGAGACCATCTCCAACTCACACAGTTACAACAGGGTCCTACGTCTATTGAGACTTATACTACCCATTTCTATTGTTTGGTGATGCGGGCTAAGGCCAAGTGGGATGATGACATCATGGTGGCAATGTACAAAAGAGGTTCATATCTGCAGATCGTACCTAGGTTGTGTTCTGCGAGATTGCCGACATTAGATGATGCTACCTATATTGCCTATCAGGTGGAGGAGAGTTTAAAGGGAGTTCAGTCTATACGAGCTTTTCCTAAGATGTTTCCACGGGTTGTGAGTCAGACTTCTGGATTTCCTATTTGCTAGACCGTTATTAAACCACAGCCAAGTGGTGTTACTTTAGCAACATCTAGACCAAGTAAGATGACTTCACCTCCTAGAACTCATAACCCTGACAATTTCGCACAGAAGGGTAGAGCTTCATGTTATCATCGTGGCAGCCACAGTAATCTTTATGCACAGTGTCCTCAACGCATCATGGGCCTTTCTGATAAATAGCTCATGCATGATGATGACCTCGAGAAGGTTTATATTCCTAATGAAGAGATGGTTCTTGAGGCAAAGCGTACACTAGCAAATGAGTAGCTTGAAGATGATGACTAGCCAGGGTGTGTTCTCCGTCCAGTCTTGACTATTAGATCAGAGTAGACAGATGAATACTGGCGTCAAAACAACATCTTCCAGACATGTGTTAGGTGCAATGGATAGTTGTATTCTATGGTGATTGATGGTGGAAGTTGCACCAACACGGTTTCCGAAGATGCCTGCAAGAAACTCAGCTTGAAGACGGAACTACATCTAGCTCCATATAAAGTGGTGTGGGAAACAACACTAACCTCCAAGTTAAGGAGAGGTGTATGCTTACCCCATTAGCAATTTCCATGATCGAGTTCTTTATGATGTTCTCCATAAAAGTATGCCACATACTTCTTAGACGATCTTGGCTATATAATAAGAAGATTCAACATTTAGGGTTCCAAAACACCTACTCATTTAAACACCACAATCGCATGATGAAGATGGTGTTGAACCAAGACAACACTTTTGTGAAGCTCAAGAAGCCCATTGGATCCTTCCTACTACAGCGTGTATTCAATGGAGGTGACAGGTTCTTGGTCCACCCCCGAACTCAACGGGGTTGAATTCTTTTTCGATGAGAGAGATTTGATGCATTGGTTGAAGATGAGCTATTCCCTTTAGAGGCCCAAAGCCAAGCCTAAACGGAATTTGAAGAAGACTTGCTGCCCACTTTAATTTTAGTTTTTATTTTAATATTTTACGGTATTTTTATTCAATTTTAGAGGAAAGGGACTTGATGTAATAAGGCATAAAGCCATTGGGGGGTTTAGAGTAATTTTTAAAAAGTCTATTATATGTTTTTTTGGGTTTTATGTGGGATAATCAAGGCCATCCGTACAGCCATAGGTATAAGGGCATTTTGGTCAATTTTTTATTTTATAATTATGGGTTTATTTAAGGTCATTCGGCCATGCTTGTAGGTAATTTTGGATTTATTTATAATGGTGTCCTGAGTAGAACTATTTTCTTCTCCAAAAATGCCTCACGGTTAGGTGAGTTCTCTCCCATTTTTTCTTTTACTCTCTATTCTTTTTCTTCCTTTTTTTTTTTTTTTTCATGAGAAAAAATTATTGAAAAAACGAAAGGGGATAAGAAATCCCCAAAGACAAAGCAAAACAAGAGATGAGAGGTAAGACCCCCTCACTTGCAGCAAAACTGGGGGGCTAAAACCAAAAAGAGCCCAACCCAAGACTGAAAAGGAAACACCCCCAATTATAAAGGAGAGCACCCAATGTTATCTCCCCAAGTCCTGGCAGATCCCCTTCCCTTAACAAACCATAATCTTTATATTGAGAGGACCAAAAGAAAATTTTTTCATTGGCTCTTCTATAGACTTGGAAGGAAGGCTTGGCGTGACCCTCAAAGATCCTTTTATTCCGCTCTAGCCAAATAGACCAACACACTGTTGCTGGCACAAGCCTCTAGTTATCTTTCTTCTAGTCTTGAATCTTGTTCTATTCTCCTTTTTTTCTTAATCTTTTCTTTTATTCTTTCAATTTAGTTGTTGTTTTCTTTAAACCCTACACAGATTTTTGAGATTCTTGAATCAACACTCAATCTATATTGAATCTTGAATCTGAAATTTTTTGTGCAGAGAGGCCCTATCCATAGTTGCAGGGAAGCTTGGTACAAGGTGGGAAGTTCGCTTCCTAGGAAGCTCGTTTGGGAAGCTAATTCTAAACCGCTTCCCCAAATAGTGGAAAGCGCGCTTCCCAAACGTGAGAAGCACACTTCTCAAATGTGGGAAGCACGGTGAAGTGATTAGGGAAGCAAGTGGAAGCCTTTAAATAAAGGGAGTAAAAACATCTATACAATCGATTGGGAAACAATCTAGGAAACAAAATATATTTTATTTAATGTAATCCTTTGTTGTTGGTATTGAATAAAATATTATCTATGAAATTTGATAACGATTTTCTAGAAATAAATGATTTAGTATCTCAACTATAAATACCTTGTATAAAAACCATCTTATTTGAATCTTTATAATTGGTTGATCTTACTAATAACAAATGGTTTGCATATTGATTTATATGCCATTTTTTTTGTTACTTACAAAGCATAGGTTTTAGGTTTTTTACTACTTTATTAAACTTATTCAGCCTATTGTATTGTAGTTGAAATTATTTATCATAAATTATTGTTATTTACTTTTTACTAGTAATCAATTATTGTATAAGTCCTTATTGGTTGTAGACTTCTTTATTACTACATATTTGTAATCACTTATTCACCTATTATTTTCATTTCATTTAATAGTTATTTCATAACATTTTTTTTCTAATGGTTTGAAGTTACTTCCATATTACACTTTACTTACTTCCCAATCGCTTCTTATCCATTCTCCAAATGTTTCTTAATCGGTTTTCGTTTCTCGTTTCACAAGGATTTATTGAGCCAGGCTTCCCCTTTTCGCTTCTCGCTTTCGCATTGCTTCACGCTTTCACTTTTGCTCTAGTAACTATGGCCCTACCATTCCTTTCATCTTTCTCACCAAAAATCTCTCAAAATTCATCATCCCTACCTTCTAAACCTAAAACCTAACTTGTTTAAGTTTTCTCTCTCATCAAGAAAGCCTAAATCCCTTTTCTTTAATTCAAGAATTGATTTCTTCTAATATTTTAATTGAAATCTTGATTTTTTTAATTGATTTGATTAGTTTTCTCTTATTCTTTAATTAAAGGTTTCAATTCTTGATTTCATTTTAAATTACTTCTATTTTTTTATTCTCTTTTCCTTGATCTAATCTTTTCTTCTCTTTTCTTTAATCCAAGAATTGATTTCTTGTTATTATTAATTACATTCTTGAATTTTTTAATTGCTTCTAATCAATTTTCTTCCCTTCTTGACTTCAAGACTCGAGTTCTTGCCTTTCTTTAATTTGTTTCTTGTCTTCTATCATCATACTTCCCTTGTAGGTGCCTAATTCATAGGTATCATACATCAGATGGGTTTGCAGTTTCATCTCATGGTGTTGAAGTAAATAATGGTGTTGAAGTAAATACGAAAAGAGTAAAGGCAATACTTGTTGAGCCGACTCCATCTGAAATTTTTATGGAAGGTTCATTCACAATTTCAGCAATGGTTTGGCCCCCATTACTTGTTTGAAGAAGGGATAGTTTATGCGGACCAAGGTAGCAGCCAAGACTTTTGAGAAGATCAAAAGGAAGATGACCAAAAGATCCATTCAACAACTTCCCAATTTCAACAAGGTGCACGAATTTGCATGTGATACTTCATGCCTGAGAATAGAATTTGTTGTTCGTCAAGGACATTCCATGGCATTCTATGGTGAGAAGCTAAATGAAACCAAGCAAAGGTATTGTACATATGACAGAGAGTTCTATGCTATAACTTAAGCTCGCGGGCATTCTCACCATAATCTCATCAGCACGAAGTTTGTTCTTTGTGCAGACCACAAAGCTTTAAAAATACTTAGACTTTCAAAAGAAGATAAGTGTTCGCCATGCCAAGTGGAGGGCTTGCAAGAGTTTTCTTTTGCCATTAAGCATCAAGTGGGAGTAGAAACAAGGCTGCAGATGCCTTGAGTCAATGAAGCCACTTACTAATTTCTATGGCCATGAAAGTTCTTAGAATCAATCTGATAAAAGGGGGCTATGTTTGCCCAACATCTCTAGAGAGCATGTGATATGAGAATTACAATACTAGAGAATTCTAATACTAGAGATCAGTAGTGGGCAGAAAACTCCCACCACTCGCAAGCTGACACGTAGCAACATCAAGCTGAACCAACCAAGGTTCCGGTTTGAACATAACTTGGACCAAGGAATATTGGTCCAAACCCCATGCAAGGTAAAACCAAACTCTCAAATGTCCAATATGTCAAAATGCATGCAGAAATACATTGAACACGTCAAATTGCAGCAGCTTTCAACAACATAACATACCTGATTTCAAGGTCAAGATCTTGATCCAAACCAGATTCGCTCCTGAAGCAAATCTAGGAAATCTACTCAAACGGTTCAACAAGAACTAGTCAAAGGGAGTCAACAGATAAGATCATAACCTCCCATGATCCAAGGATAGGCTCCAGAGCAGTTGGAATCACAATCCCACAAAGAGAAAGGGATAAGGATAAATCAAATTCCATAAAAGAGGCATAACATTCATCCTCCAGGTAAGAAAAATCAACTCATCTACTTCTCTCAACAATAAACCCTACTAACTTGATTGTCGGAAGTCTTTCGGCAAATACCACACCAATGCGAGAATCACTAGAGGAGGCTCTGATCTCCAACCTTGGTCAGACCAAATAGAGGAAGGAAGAAATTCAACTCAATTGATTGTGTGGTGGAATTTTACCATTCACAGGGTCACTTTGGTAGGGATAAGAACATTGGTATAGCTGAGGACCAGTTTCTTTGGCCCAGTTTGAAGTGAGATGTTACAACAACATCACCAATGCCGTACATGCCAGCCAGGTATGAGAAGCAAAATACTAGTCTTCACTCACTACTGCCCATATAGCTCACAAGCAATGGTAACATTTGAGCCTGGATCTCATTTCATGGTTACCTAAGACTGAAAAGCCCTGATTCCATTTATGAGTTTGTTGACAGGTTCCCTTGAATAACACACTTCATTCCTTGGAGCATGACGTCTAATGCCATAAAAAAAATTGCGAAGTTGTTCATCAAACAAGTAGTGCGTTTACATGAATTTCCAACAACAATTGTTTCTGATAGGCACATGAAGTTTATGAGCTACTTAGGGAAAGACCCTATTGAAGTTATTAGGGACCAACTTCAGTTTCCTAGTGTTTATCATCCTCAAACATATAGACAAATTGAAATGGTGAACCAGAGCTTGGGAAACTTACAAGGTTGGTGATCATATTTCGACATTGGACCAGATTCTTCCTATGGCTGAGTTTGTAAACAATCAAGAAGAATGGTCCTTACAAGTTTATGGACAAGATTAATGCCAACGCCTATGTCTTAGACCTACCAAAAGACACGGGCATCAGTAGAATCTTCAATTTTGTAGATTTGAAATCATTCATGGGCACTGTGAAGACAAATTCATTAAAGATCAAAAGATCAGATGGGCCACTATTCTGAAGCTCAACGAAGAGATTAATGATGTTCTCAATAATGAGCTAGTTTCTATAAGAAGTGTGTATCAAAAGTTTTTCGTCAAATGGAAGGCTCGCCCTCTTTCCAACAGCACTTGCATCAACCACCACTGATTTACAACTACTCAATCTGGATTCGTATGAGAAATATCGATCCCTACCCTCCCTTGCCAAAGTCGATTTTTTCAAGCAGGGAAAATTGATAGGAATCAACAACGAAAAGTCCACGTTCAAATAAGAAGGAAATCCCAAAGAGAAAAACTTGATAAAAGGTCCATAGGAACCTCTATGACAACCGATCACTTGGAGTTGGTAAACCATTTTGTGTGGTTGCATCACAACACAAAAATCCCAACAGCGGCATGTTGGTGATTTTATTTTATTTTTATTATGTTTGGGTCCTGATGTAAGGTTAATTTAATTTATAATTATTGATGATCAAATTTAAGTTAGTTGTGTTCATATTGTTTTAATTATGAACTAGCTAGGAGTCCTGACTCTGGGTTAGGAAACTTGCTAAAACTGAGTTTTTAATTCCACTTTGCATGAGTCATATTTAACTTTACTAAGGGAAATAAGGTATGGTCATAAAAGCATCTACGTAAGGCTTATTGTACTCAAATTTTTATTATCCTGAATGAAAAACCTTGCTATTGCCTTCTGATTTGGTGCGGATTTCAAACTTTTTCTAGAAGGTACTGATTCCTAGAGTTCTATTTGTGCTAAAATAGTGAATCTATCTAATGCAAGGGCATTTTCACACCGGGCTTAAGTGGGGCAGCCTATGAGAGACGGGGGCACACTCGGGGTGGGGCGAACCGTGAGAGGCGGGCGACTTGTGAGAGATAGGACCCATGAGAGGTGAGGTCCACGAAGGAGGGTTCAACTGAGGGCCTAGCCTAGCTTGGGCTATAAGATAAAGGGATTGATTCGCCTCCCTCTATCAGTTCGAGCTTTTAGAGAAAGTGGCTAGTCGTCCTGCATCACTATCCGTCTTCCTCTTTCTCTCTACTATTCTCTATTTTACATTAAACTTTTATATGTTGAAACTCCATTACCATACACATTGACCACCCCTTTTACCTTTTGTTTCATCATAAGCCTCCATAAAATCTACTCCATTAGCCCTCTATACCCCTCAAAAATCAAAACCCCATTGACCAACACCTTGAACCATAAATGTTTCATCATTTACCTTATTGATTTGTCACAGTAATCTTCTGTGATTACTTCAGTACCCTAAACCTCTATAAACCCTCTAAAACAAAGCTTCCTTATCACACAACAACAATGTGAAACCTTACCCTTTCTGAAACTTAGATTTTGAGAGATCCAGGACCTAAAGGTATTCAAGAACCCAGGGTTTAACAGAAGATGGCTTTAGATATATTATAAAGCTTCTCATACTTGTGTCCTCAAACAACATCATCTGCTCCGTAACTGTGTGCCATTCCTCTTTGCAAGTGCATACTCTCGAAAGGATGAATTAGTCTTCACTTACGGATATTCAATCACGAAGAGAAATTTCATAATAAGTACCCTCCTCTATTGTCAGTTTGTACTTCCTGTGCCATGAATCTCAAATTCAATTCCTTGATACATTTGCAAAATTCAGAAATCAGGCCAAATAATTTATACTTCCCTGAAATGAAGATATATCCATGTGTCAACAATACTCAATAACGATGTGCATCTGTTGGTTACCTAAACACAAAAGAGTTTGAAAGTAGTACTTAAACACTACTTCTCCAAGATCACAGTGAACAGTGCCTCCTAACTATTAATGCTTGATTTTTAGAAACAGAAATTAGTAAAATAAATAAAGAAAACATGGAAAACCTTATTTCATTGCAATGACCAGAAGGGATGAAGGTTTCTAGTCTATTCCACCAAAAAGGCGCATAAAACACAACATTCTTTAACAAGTTATCATCATAAGGGTCAATAAATAAGTCACATCTCAATGACAGCCTGTGAGAGGAATCACAATGAGTTAAGATGAGAAACAAGCAGGAAAAATCAGAGTTGTTGTAGCTATTGTCAAGGATGACAGTCAGGCTAGTTAGTTTTGGTTACAGTTGTTATCAGTTCAGTAGTCAATGGAGGTTAGTTAAAGTAGTTCAAGTAGTTAAGGTCTGTTGTTATTGTGAGAATCAGTTTGAGTCTGTTGTAACAGTCATAATTAAAGTTTATGAATAAAAAGAAAACCTCAGAGAGATGTATTCTGGGTTCTGGCATTATGCTGAGTTCGATCATGGTATCAGAAACCTAACACATTCTCCGTTTCTCCTCTGTATATATATATATATATATATTGACATTCGTGGCTTCATTACATTCTTCTACCTCTTCTTCTTCTTCAGTTGCAAAAGAAAATTCTCTGAGAAATTACTCTTTGCAGGCATTCATCACCAATCTTACCTCGTTAAATACTGAGAAATTAACAGGTGAAAATTTCTTACTCTGGAGATCTCAATTTTTCACGGCTCTTCGAGCCCATCGCCTGCTTCATCTACTGGATGCCACTCAGTCTCTTCCACCAGAACACGTTCTTGATTCAGAAGGCAAGCAAAGGATGACAGTAAGGCTAGTTAATTTTGGTTACAATAGTTATCAATCCAGTAGTCAGTGGAGGTCAGTTAAAGTTGTTCAAGTAGTTAAGGTCTGTTATAACTGTAAGAATCAATTAAAGTCTGTTCTAACAGTTGCAATTAAAGTTTATAATTAAAATGAAAACCTCAGAGAAAGGTATTCTGGGTTCTGGCATTATGCTGAATTCTATCACCTATAAGCTACAAAATCCCAAGTGCTCAAACCAACAATTGCAAACATGAGATACACACGTACAGATGTACTGACAAATCTGGAAGGCCCCAAAGTCAAGCATCGTTTGCTCTAGAAACAATGGCAAACAAGTTACCCATACTTCATTTAAACATTAAAGTTCCGGTATTTTTTCTCTACCAACTTTAATCTGAATGCCCTCCTTCACCACTAAACAGAGATAAAATTAAATGTCTACTCGAGTGCAGGATTCTTTAATTCTATTGTCCAAGCCACCCTTTACAAGTATCAAAGAATTCTATAGGATGTTCTTCTTCATACAAAATTTTGGACAACTAAGAAAATGAGCCAATAACTTCTGGCACATCTCAGGATCACTTTGGATTTAATAACCAATTGTTATGTCATTGTGAAACAAACTCCTAAAACTCACGTGTGTTTGATCAAACAGAAACAAAATATGTGAGCCTGTTAGAAGCAGAAACATGAAACAAACATGGGGGGTGGGGTAAAAAAAAGTCAAAAAGAGAAACCAATCTAAGATCAAATCCGTCCATATCCAAAAAATTAACAAATAAATAAAAACTTAAGAAAGACCCATCAAGCTTCTCCCATAATCATAACCTAATGCAACTAATGTCAGTGCATAAACGATCAAAAAGAATAAAAAAATTTCAGCTAACAGAAAACATAAACAAGATAGAAAAAAAAGAAAAAAAAAATGCAACAGTAATATTTAAAACACACCCAAATCGATCAAAAGATAAGCTTAATTATGAATCAAAGACGTGTGAGGAAGACCCAACAAAATTATCAATCCATAATTTTGCCAAAGTTTCAGCTGCAGTAGAGGATTTGCTCTCTCTCTCTCTCAATGCACGGATAAACAAAAGAAAGAAAAAGAGTTGATGTGGGGGGGGGGGGGGGGGGGAAAACTTACA